>RPOG01003156.1:0-71032 GCA_008086565.1 Thalassoma bifasciatum | reverse complement strand
CGATACGCTAACTGAGATAGAGGGTTTTGTTGCAGCTCATTGCATAATGTCAATAGACAATTAGGCATTCACTGGATACTCCCCGTAAGCTAATTAGCGCTACGTAATTAGCGGAGGGAAACTCTTAAGTGTTCCCAAATGAACCACCAGATAGCCACTTACGCTGTGCTGTGCTGCGCTGTGCTTCGGCATGACACTCAATTCGCGGCCACCGAGACTCTCAGGCGAGGAGTAGAGGTGCTTGACAAGGCTCAGCGTGGTGTAAAGTCAGGATAAGAGGTGTTCAGTGGCGTCAAGACAGCAGGGTCGGTTGTTTTTCCTGTCAAAAATGGTTGGTGCAGTTTTTGAATGACCTGAACTCAAATCTGAGTGTTTGAGCAAGTAGGTGAAAAGACCAAATCTGAAACTCCCTCACTAGATATTCCTTTTGGTGAGAAGCGTTTTGAGGGGGTTGTCTTTGAGAACAGTTCTCCTCCATGACAGATTTCAGATAAACGTCTCAGTAAGAGCTGACTTAACAACTCCTGAAGAAGCCAAAGACAACTTTTCTCAGTTGCGCATTCCCGTCATGCTTGTCCCCTTGACCTCACCTCATCTTACAACTCATCTTGGCTCCCACTCTCGCTTCCCTGTCTCCCTAGGGATCGTTTCGAAAAACGCCTCATCCATTTTGCTCTGATGGAATTCCAGCTGTGATGCAAGACTTTCCAAGACTGGCATGTCTCCTTCCATCGCCAATCCCTCCAGTCTCTCCCTCCTTTACATCTCTCTCTCTCTCTCTGTTTGATAGGCTTGGATCAACAATTCAGTCACATCTCCCCTTTGCTTTCTGTCTCCCATCTATTGGTTTATTCGCAATTCTTTGTCTCATTTCTCCCACGGCTCAGTCAGAGAAGGTCTAATATTAAATTTAGTTCCAGCAGACGTGTCCATGAAACATATCTTTTCTGGCATTTGTGACTGAAAGGAGCATATATGCGCCATGACGTTTCTATCGTAGACCCAAGGGTGACCATTACTCGGACTGCTTGACACGTACACTTGAGATTAGGTTTGGGCCTTTCTCCGAGTGGTTTCACTGAAGCTTCACTGAAATAAAGGTGATTCAATGAATACATGGTAATACCATTTTCCACACCAATGATCTTATGGGTAGGGTTATAAAATAAAACAGGTTGAGGAAGCAACTATCAGATTATTTCTTGGGGTATTGTGCTCCTCTTTAGGCCTTCTATTGTTCCTCAGGTACCTCTGTTGAAGCTTTACATGATTTACGGCTCATGAAAATCTCTATTTTTCTCACGTGAGTGTTTTTAGAAAACCTTTGTTTTAGCCTCTGCTTGAAAGGCTTCATTTTGGCTGCTGTCTCTTTAACGCCAACACCTTCCCTCCACCACCTTCCCTCTAATTACTCAGGCCTGTCAAAGGTTGAGCTTTGGGCTGACTTTGGTTTTAAAGGCCCACCCATCTAATATGTCATGAGCCTATTTAGGTGATCTCAATGTGACGACCTCTTAACTCATTGGCTGCCAGCTGTTCTAGAGCATTTTGACTGATTTTTCAAGACCCACAGAATATTGTGCTTGATGGCTATGCAGATACCAAAGCTGCTAAAAGAAAGAGTAGACTCTCCTTTCACTGGGGAAAAAAGTTTGTTTTTACCTTTTTTGGTTCTTTAGGAATTGGCAGTTGAACACCGGCTGGTTTCACCAAAAATAACACCAAGAAAATTTGAATTTTTAGCAAGTCTCCAGAAGATTTGGGGCAATTTTTTGAACCAATCTTTTTGAGTAGATCACAGACAGATTCTGGCAGTTCTACCGCATGAATATGTAACAGTTAGAATTTTGCACGTTTTTAAATTATGTCTCATACCAATGGTGACTTGTGATTTATTTCTTTAAAAGATTTTCATCAGTTCGGTTGTGTGTGTGTGTGTGCGGGTGTGTGTCTCCTTTTCCTTTCCCAAACTCACCACTCTTGTTATGGGTATTTGCTAAACTTACTGTTACTTATATACTGATTCCTATATTTCTATTTACTTACTTACTTTTGTGCTCCTTACCCTGGTGCTGTAGTTTCTATTTGTTGACTTGAGAGGGCTGCTGTGGATTTTTTTTTTTAATTATGATTTATTTATTCATTTATTTATTTATTTTCTATTTTAGTTTTGATATTGCTTATCAATTTAATTCTCCTATCTGTTTTTTTCTATGTTTTGGGGGGGGTTGACTATGTCCTAACTGTGCTGTTTATTATGAACTTGCACATTTAGTATTGACATGCAGTATTTTAACCCAATATCTATGTTTAAAACATGGGAAAGTACAATAACTTCTCTTCAAACTTCGACAAAAATAATTAAAAAAAAACATCTGAAAAGTGCTGTGAACACAGAGTAAAGTGGATGCGTCTTTGCCACTCTTCTAAGTAAAGACTGCTTTTCATGTCAAATTAAACACCAGGCTCTATCCATCTATCTTCGTTTTGCCGAGGGGAAACCCACACACAGCGAGGGATGATTCACCTTCATCATTCCAAAATAATAATAAAAAAAGGTTTTAAAAAAACAACAGAGAAATGTTAGGGACTCACATGAATACAAAGGAGGTATCTGAGGCAACAGGGCGACAAGATGAGCAATTGCATCCCATCACTTCCGCTAAGACCCAAAAACATCAGTCATCTTACCAAGTGAGCACAAGCCGCCTGTTAGTTTTCCAGTCTTTATAACTTCTCACTTTGACTCAGTTTGTTGCAAAATCCATTACACAGTCCATTCAAAAGTGCATGATACTTTTGATTCGATGGTACTGATGTGCTGTAAAAGTATTTTAGATAAACTTAAACCATAAACTCATAAGCGTTTAGATGAGATGTTCCACACTCCTTATTTCAGTCTTTTTCTGCAGGCTGCTTTTCTGATCTGTTCCTCCATAAGTTGAAGGTAAGTCTCACAGACAGCAGCGCAAAACTAAGACCATGGTTCAACTGAATCACAAATTATCGTAGTGTCAAAGATTATATGGTTTTATAAGAATTGTGTATTTGAAGAACTAGTTCTCTGCTAGTGATGTGAGAAGACTCACTCATGAAAGAAGCGTGGTCCAGGGAATTGAAGTTTGTAGTTCTTTTTTGCTGGTTTCATTTCTCAGCTTTTAGACTTTTTTGGGTGAACTTAGCAGCTTTTCATTCAGCACATTTTAATGGCTTTCCCTCTCAAGTCTCAAAGCAGTTTTTTTTTCACACTGACTAACTGTAAAACCAAAATACTGAGCCCTTACAGTGTTTATTAAATCAACCTCGGTAAAAAAAAAAGTAAGTCTTCTGTGTTTTCTCAACAAAAAAGCTTCCTTTTTTTGGTATCTAATCAAGATTTTGAATTAGTAGTCTTTATAACTGTCAGTAGAAGTGCTTTGTGCAAAAAGGAGAAGGTTTTACAGTGAGGTGAAACTCATGTAGACATAAAAAACCCTGAAGCAAAGCTGGCCAGTCTTATCTTACTTTGAAGGACACCTTATTGAGTTCTTCACTGTCTGAGTCTGTTGACATTTGCTTTCCCATTCACCCTTCTGTAAACAGTGTTGTCTCCCATACCCTGTTCTTTTCATTGCTTACTTAGTCTTCTCCAATCTGGTCGATTTCTCTCCAGCTCTCCGTCTCGTTTGTTTGTAACCTCTCCCTTCTGTTTCCTCTTACGCCACATTTCTTCCCGTCATTGATAAATCGGGGTTCTCATGTGCTTGTGACCAGAGCCACTGCGGTCACCACATGACCAAAGGATCAAGTATACAGTATGAAATAACATCTCAAGGGTTTACATATTCAGCAGATGCTCACTCAATACAGGAATGCTTTTATATTAATGTGATACAGATGGTGTCAAAGTTCAAAATAAATTTTACTTCTTTGAACATACAGTGAATGTGGAGAGAGAATCTGGCTATATTAGGAATGAACAACACAAACTTGAGCTTCAGTCAGCAAACAGCAATTATTAGCATTCAATCTGCTGGCTAACATTTCTGTTCACTACTTTTACCGATGGTATCACAACATCACATATTCAGTTGTAACTCGAGCTCGAATTCATTTTTCTGCAAACTTATGCCACTATTAAATATGCATTAGCCAACAAGTGAAGTTGTATCACAATTAAGTGATGTGGAAACTTGACAAAAAAGTAAAGGTTGTAAAAGTCTGAATATGAAGAATTATCAGTTTAAAAAGCTAAAGTGGGGCTGGAATTCCAGACCCTGTTTCTATACAAATCAAAAATCAGCATGATCCACAAATGCATATTATTCTAACAACAATTTTTGCTTTGGATCATCATAATAAAAGGATGAAGGTCTACATCATCATTCCACCATTTTTCCTTGAGGAGTCAAAGCTTAAAGTGCTGCACTTACAAACAGCAGTTAAATATTCAAAGCCAAGTAGCTTTGACATTTCAGTCAAATCAGAGAGAGAAGTTTAACTATGAGTCATATCTTATTTACAAAAAGTACAGCTGGCTGTCGAAGTGCTTTTTGGTTTGTCAACAGCAGCGTATTACCCGAAAATAGCTCATGAATAATGAAAAGTGTTACAGCACACACTTCATTAGCTCCCAGTCACTTCTAAAAGCAATACTTAGGTAAGAGAGCTGTTGATTGAATGATCTCACCACATGAAAATTCAGTTTTTTGTGTTGTGTAACTGTTAACACTCAACTCTGGACGTACCTCTCATTGCTTATGAAAGTTGTGTGAAAAACAAGTCATGTAACACAAACACTAGGTTGAGGTGACGGGTTTCGTTTGAACCCAATAGAACATGTTTTTATGCACTCATAAGCCTGCCTTAACTTTTGTTGCAACGGGAGAAAGTGTTTTGTCATGTTGGCCTTGGATAGAAATTGTTTACGACTGCACCATAAATGCTGTCTTTTGGAGGTGCACAACATGCGCTGAGACCTTGATGCTGAGGTATTTGACTCAGTTCTGAAGCAATTACAACGAGACAGCCAGCTTCCAACAGTTCAGCAGCTGTTGTCTATCCATCCTTTTCAGAAAGCTTTAACTTGTGGCCTCACTTACTCTTTGCCAATTCAATATGTCTGTGTTCATCGTGATGGGTTTTGTGTGCGTTTCGCTCACTTTCAAAGCAGTCGATCCACCCTCAAAACTATTCAACTGTTTGAAAAGCCTGTTTTATGATACTTCTCTTTATGAAAGTGTTTGACAAAGCAGCAACTCAATGGCTGCACAATGAGTGTCTAATGGGAAACAGCAGTGATGTGTGGTTTGGACATTTTGGACCAATGTTAACAAGCTAGGGTAACAAAAACCCATTTACTGAGAGAAGCCCATCTTTCCAGCAGAGTTGAATGAAAGCAGGGACAAGCAAACCAGAGTAGTGCCAAATAGTGAATGTGTCAGTAAGCTAGTTAAACTCTGGTACAAACATGGTGCAAACCTGTGATAAAATCAAAACCATTGCAGACCAAAAATACATAAAATAAGGCTTCTTAAAACCTCCTTGGGGTATATTCTTGTTCATTGCAAGCAGCCAACATAGCATCAGACAGTCACTTCTTAAATGAAACATGCTGTCAGAATGTGTTGCGTGTTATTTCAATCAGGAGAGACTTAGACTTCGGAAATATTATAAGGGACTTAATGTTACAGATGCACAATTATAGTTTGGCAGTTCGACCCCATCAAACATGGCGAATGAATGTGTAGGGGAAACAATGATGTGATGATTTATGAAAATCCCCCAATGGAGTCTAGACACTGGTGGTGGTGAATAGTCTTTTGGAGAGCTGGATCCCGGTGAAGATTGAATAACTGGATCCCAATGAGGATTGGAGCTGAAGCTGAGTGCCGGACTGATTGGTGAAGCATAGGGAGGAAGAGGGTCACTGTTTGTTATACGTGCCTGCGAGACAAGCAGACGAGCAGAGAAAGCAGATTTAAAATTTGACGGCTTTGAGTTGATTGGTTTATGAGTGACAGCTGTGAAGGTGTGATTGGATAGCCTGAGAAAGCACGGGAGAGAATGAATGAGGAAAAAAGAGAGTGTGAGCCCATAGACAGTCTTCCTGACTGGATTTACGCTAAGCTTCATTTCCTTCCTGGTCACACACTTTCAAAGTTCTACTCACCAATCACATGACTCCTCTAACAGAGATGACTCTACGCTTTGTGAACAAATTACTTTGGAAATTTCCCTGGCCAGAGCTCCTACACATTTCTACAAATTGTGTGCTCTGCATCTGCAAAATCTCACGGAAGTTAACAGCATGCATCCTATCTTTACTGGCCCTCTATTCCAGTCAACAGGTAGTGTGGTAATTGCTGTTTACTCCCTGAAAAATTGGTGTTGTTTTTCAAAAGAATTGGAAAAATTTCAAAATGGCTGTCATTATACTTAATGTTTTTCTTAGGTGCAGGGGAAACGACTGTCAGTCACACTTTAATGGGTGCGCACTGATTTCCTGTTGTTGAAAATCACAGCAGGTGCAGTTCAATCGGACCCATGCTGTGTGTGACTCACACAGTTTAAAGGAAACAGTCTATATTTATACACAACAAACTGTAAAAAAATAAATCCAACATCTGTGTTTTTTGGCAAGCCTTTCATTATTTTGCATGAATCTTGAAATAAGCACCGGCATATTTTACTTAATGGAACACCATTTTCACAGAAGTCCTTGGGAACAGAACCAGTTTCTGTGAATCAGGAGAGAAGTAGAGTCTCTGTCAGAAGAACCAGCATGGGGTGTTTATGGTTGACCATCACATTGGAACAGAGCTTCATCTACAAGAAAGGAACTAATAAGAATCTGGGGTCCAAGCACCTTTCCCAGAGAATGCCCTCCTTTCAAACACTAAATGACTTTATTGGCAGGTTGCTGTCACTCAGTAGGAGGGAGAAAGCGGTCTAAACACACCGCTGGAGGGTTACTGCAGTGTCACAGTCACTCACAATCTGATTCCTGGGTCCCGCTTCAGCGTCCAATTGGGAATCACTTATGAAGTGTCTGCTGATAACAAGTGAGGCTTTGGCTTCTATCAGGAGCAGACAGATTCAGGCGTGTGGTAGCAGCTGTGATGCAAACCCTGCCTGCTCGGAGACGAGACTGAGCTCAAGCTACAGGCAGAACAGACCCTCAAGGGCTCCCATACGCTTGTGAATGTGTTAAACAGAAGGAGTGAGACGGGAAATCCTTTGAGATGGGACAAAGAATTAAAACAATTGACAATGTTAAACTATTCCAACTTCGCCAACTCACACCAGCAGCATGTTCAGTCAAACACCTTGCAGGACTTCCAGACAGCTGGAGTCACAAGACCGAAAAGTTTCTGTGCTAACTATACTCCATTCATGAGCATATCATCATTCATGTTGAGCTTTAAAACCTCAAACCTGTTGACTGTCTTGACTGTGCATGTTATTTGGTTTGTTGTTAAAGTAAAGCTATTCAAGCTCTAGATTCGACTGGGTTGGTTTTATTTTGAAAGTGCGTGTTTCCAGGTGGTTTCCATGCATAGCTTCCTGTCCTGCTTGATATGTTTTATTTTAAATTGATGTGTCACAGCTCCAGCATTTGGCAAATTTGGGAGGCTTGCAAATCTGCTGCACCTTGTTGGAGCAGGGTCACAACTGCATCGGGACGGATCCAGTGTAAGTTGACACATTAACTTGAATAAAATCCATCCCATAAAACAGAGTCAGGATGGCATCTGCTGTAATTAGAGCACAGCTTTTAATGGTGAAGCACTCTTTTTAAATTCTGAGATATGACTTTTTACGGTTCATAGAATCCATTCTTCTTGTAGCAGCTTCTTAATCAGAGAGGGGTCAGTTTAAACTAGTTTTTAGATTCTGATGTAATAATCTACAATCTAAAATGAGACATTTAGACATGAAAAAACAACCAAACCAAAAAATCAGCTTCCCACCCATAGACTTTATAATCTATGGACCCAAAATGGGCCCAAAGTCTGGGGGTGCCATATTGAAAAACTATGGACTCAGCCTAGCTTTGAGCATGAAGTCCCTGTTCAGATTCAAACTTTTTTTTTCTTTTTTTTGGACTTGGCTGAAAAAATGTATATTTGCTGTAAAATCAACTTTCTTTGGCTCGGTGAGTTGTTTCTACAGCCAGCCTGATGGGAGTTCTTGGGCTGGAGGCTGTTGCTCAATCCCACCCTGAGTGTGTCGTCAGAATTATGTAGCTCAGTTGAGGAGTAGTGACAGACATTACACAGGATGAGTGCAATGCAGAGTCAGTTTTAACAGACCACTCTGTAACTTCAGTTTTTAACATGTTTGAGGTTGTTATGTATATCTAATGAACAATAGCTTCAGTTTAGTTGAGGAAGTCAGTCTTAAAGAGGCCCAGGTGTGTATCTGTTCCAACTCAGGCTGGAGCCACATCGTCTAAGGAAAATTCCACCACATATTCACCATATGATACTTATCCAAGGTTTGTTGTTTGAAGTCATGAAGTCCATGCACTCCTGAGATGTAAACTTTGTTGCCTCATGATATTTCCTCTCCTCCACCATACTATTTTCCAGTACCTGTATCATGCCAGAGACCTCCCCCTTGTCAAACATAAACTTAAACCTTAAATTCACATTTTCACTCCTGCATGTGTTGTATCTCTGCTTCTAGCCACAGCTCAGTCCCCCCCCTTTTTTTTTCTTTTCTGAGGTGGTGATTCTACTTTGTCATCCTCTCACAGTTTCCTGTTTTCTGAACAAAATGTCTATACATCTTCTATGCCAACTCCACCTGCTGTCTCTCAATCTTCTTCTCTGTTTTGGTTGCGAATCAAAGAGGAGAGAGTGGTAGCTGCACTGGTGTGATGGAGTGGGGGTTGCTTCACTTTGTTGTAGCTGCTGCTGGGCTGTCAGAGGTTTGCCTGGGGAGGTCGACATATAAAGACGATGAGACAGGAGTGTGTCACACAAGATTGAGTCGTCACACATATTGAGGAAAGACTTCCGTCATCAGGCTCCGAGTTCTGTGCAAAAGGTCTCAAACATCGAGTCATAATTACACTGTGTTGTGAATGCTTGGAATAATAAGCGTTGCATTTTATGCATAAGTAGTTATTGTGTACAAGATTTTATCATATTGCCGTGAAAGAGCGAGACATTTTTCCATTGGGGATTTTACAGCCTGGCTGGCTGTTTGTTTAATGTTGTGTGATATTGGAATTGCGCTCTCTTTGCTTATTATGCACGTGATCTGCAAAGGCTGTGTAAATTTCATGCATGTGTGGATAACTGTGTGTTGCTCTTTACACTTCTTGGTCCTGTTTGTTCAATAAACAAGGAACAAATATGATTATTTAAATTCCACAAGGTGTTTTTTGGAAATGTCTTAGAGTTTAAGTGAGTTATTTTATGATAAACACATAAAGATAGGTTTGAAAATAAGTCTGGTTTGAGAAAAAAAGGAATTATTCAAACAAAAACTTTTAGATCTTGAAAACTTTTTTAACCCAAAGGACAGGGCTATAGAAGAATTTCTATAAAAAGTTTTTTTCCCCTCTTCCGCTAACCAAAAGTCTCCTTTTTCTTCTAAGCAGTTTTTCACTTTGATTTTTAAAGTTTTACGGCAGCATGAAATTTGGAAAATCTCAAGTGCATGAGGACTTAAAAATATGTTCAGACTTTCTTACTCTCATGCTTTTTTTTCTTTTTCTTGTAGAAAATTGCTTTAAGCCAGAATTGAATTCTCTTGCAGGGACTCTCTGTCCTTGCTTGTTGCCTGCGGTCATAACGTGCCTGTCTGTGTGAGTGTACTTGGTGTGTTTGCCGTGTGTTTGGCCAACATGGATTGTCTGCTGTGACACTGATAAATGACGTTGCACTTTGAGTAGCGGCTCAGAGACATTCAATCCCTCCTGGCTGTCTTTGCTCATTGCTCTCTCCTATTATTTATCTGTAAAGAAGAGAGGTGGCGGGCCTGCCTCTGTCTGTCAGAAAACAATCTATCTGCTCAGAGACCCAGCCCCATCACCTGCCTGCAGCCTCTGTTCCCCCTCTTTATTTCCTCAAATGTTGATTCTTTACTGTCATATATAACCACTGTTCATGATTTATTACATGAAGGACTTGTTGTTTAGAGATCTTTCACTGTTACTTTAGCAGGCTTGTGTAGGTTTAATGGCCCTCATTGATCAATCTTGTGTGGGATCTAGTGTAGATATTGGTGTAGAAAAACACCTATGACATGTGAATTGTGCATCTGGTTCTGTTCGTGCACAATTTGCAACAACACCCAAAAATGGCACAAAAACCTAATAAGTAGTATAAAAAAAGACCGACATAAAACCTGACATTTAATAACTTGTCATTAATGTAACAAATGTGCTGAGCCTAAAATTTGTCACATTTTGGGTCAGCGTTACATATCAGGCCAATTACAGGGTATGTCCAATCAGGTATTGATAAATCTGGCGGCTGAAAACTGCAATTTAAATAACTTGCCCTCAATATCCACAGTTCAGCCTGCCTAACACATGGAATTTACAACATGGAGGGACACATTGTGGAAAAAAAGAGACTTCTCTCGGCTGGAGATTGACACCATAGCGACACAGGCATCTAGAAAAGTGGCATTCAATAGAGTCAGAAAAACCACATCTGCTAGGAAATTGTTACAGGTGTCAGCAGCGTGGAAGTGACAAACTTGAGTACAGCAGAGTTTTTAAAGATTGATATACACATCCTTTGTTTATACCTTAATTCATACTGCAATTTATTAATCAGTGCTATCTCGTTATTAAGCACCAGTGTTGTTGTTTTGTTTTTATTAAGCTGCAGTCAGACTCCAGCCTGATTCAGTCACTGACTAAGGAGTGAGTGGAGCACTTACTGGGTCTGTGTCAGTTTAAGGCATTAGTGACAGGAACAAATGAACCTATACTGTGACTTATGTAAATGACTATAAGACTTTAAATATGCAGGACTGCAAACTGGTAAACCGGTAAACAATCTGATTGACCTTATCTGTGGTTATTTTGGAGTCTGGCCAAGGAGTACATTGCTTGTATCCTGATGCCAGACCAGAGTATTGTAGTTGTTTGTACATGTTGAACCGGCTGGTTGTGAGCTCAGTAAATAGATGTCTTTTTTTGTTAAATAGTCCGCTGTTTCACACACTGTTTAAATTCATATGATACAAATGATACCCTGTGACTGTATTTCAAGCAACTGATGCTAATGTCATTCAACACACCAAGCTGAAAGCTGTAGGTCGAGCTTTAGCCGCCTTGCTAGAATACAGCATCACAACCTGGCATCTGTAGAAATGAAAATGTACATTTATGTTTTGAATAGATAGAAATCAATAATAAAAATCACGTTTTTAATAAAGTAATAATTACTTGTGGGTTAAAAGATCCTGTCACATCTATAACAATGCAGCAGGAAATCTTAAAAAAAGATTGCATTGAGTGAGTCGTTAGGGGTGAAGACGTGTATAAGGACGCTTATATCATTTGATCAGTGTTAAGTTGAGTTCCTCTGGTGCCGCCACAGTGTCTGTCAGGCTGACAACAGTAGTGAGTGTACACAAAACGCATGTGACAGAGATTTAGAGAGTCTCAACATGAGGACAGTTTGTGAAAAATTTGCATTTCCTCTTCTTTTTGCCACAAAAGGTCTTTCTCAGACAATTATGTGTAATATTGACTTCATGGTTTCAGCAATCTTATTCTTAGCTCGAGCTGCTTATCTTTAACATTTAACATATGGAAAAAAACAATGCAATAATGCAATTATTTAACTCCACCTTAGCTTTTCCTACTACTTAAACATGCCCATACATGTCTTTCTAAATGAGAACAAGTCAAAACAATATAAGGTTAATTAACATGCTATTGTAACTTTAATTACTGCTCCCCTGTTTATTTAGTGGTCTGCTTAATGTAGTGTTGTGACAGTATGCAGTCAAGCTTATTCCAAATACCTTGGGTGAATTAAATCAAACTGGTGAGAAAGGAATGCTAATCTGAGCACATGAATAGCACTGTTGTGTTGAACTTCAAAGACGTTATTGTGTTACATTCCCACCAGTATTTTAATTAACTGGGTCAAGGACCACGTCTCTACTCCTTTGTGCAACTTTGAAAGAGGCTGTTACGCATAAACAATCAGTTCTGCCCGCTAGTCCTCCATTTTATCAGATTGCAGTAACCTTGTACAGATTTTTTCTTCTTTTTTTTGAAGTTATCAAATATTTTGCGCGGCCAGCTAGGGGCAGTGAATAAGGAGATACATGACACAGCATCCATCCTTATATAAGGGGAAATGCTTCAGTCGTCACTGAGGGTGACTCTGTGGGGCCTTTTAGGTGCATAAGTGGATCCTATTAAAAAGCCAGATGTTGTTTTTCTAACTGTCAATAACCAGAGGGTCATAGGAAGCGATGTGCAGAGGAGGAGGAGAAGGAGAGACATCAGAAAGAAAGAAAAACAAGCAACTGTTTGTAAAGGTATCAGATGAAGACACGTGTACAAGCTGTACTCAGGCGGGCAGCTGCATCTAATCCCAAAAGAGAGAGTGAAAGAGCGAGGAAAAAAGGGAGCTCGACAAGAAGGGGAAATGGAGTTGAGGGGGGTTAAAAGAGAGCGAATGCCCACTTCACTGGCAACACATTTTCTCTGATCTGCCATCCACTGGCTCATGTTCTGGGCAGCCATTCACAAGGTCCAATCTGCCAAACCTGCTTTTTGTTCTGCATCTGCCCCTTTCACACTGAGTAACGGCTGCAACTGATGGATTTACACACATGCAAATCTACATTTACATACTATATGCCAGGCCTTTTCACTGTCAGCACTTACATAAGACATCAAACATGGTAAATGTGAGGAAACAAATAAAAAAGCTTTATTTGACAGCATCATGACTCATGCTGGACAGCAGCCCACGATCAAAAAACAATTTTCACACAGGTCTTTTCCTTTTTTTGCAACATTTTAACAACAGACATTGACTTCAACTGATTATGCAATTTATATTGAAACCTTGTGGATTATATTCTTGTTAAAATGTTGTTCAGTAGTCACCAGTGTTGGGACTGATGCATTACTAGGTTTCCAACCACTGTAACTCCACTTTGTAGTAAATGCTTCGGTATCTGGTTACTTTTTAATAACAGTTAAAAATGCTGAAATAAAAAGGACTCATTACTTTTTAATGAATGTTAAATAGCTGATGGTTATCATTTAAATGCCAAGCCATTCATTCACATAAATTTGCAACATCTTTACACATTACTTTTGAAGCCAGTAACACCTAATATGAACATCAAATCTAAGAGGTAATTAAAAAGAGCAAATGGATGCGGACACAGGCATATAAACTTTGTTTGAAACACTTTTATCCATCTTTTTTAATATGACCACTGTTAAAATGTTCAATATATCACCACTTTCATTGAATAATTGATCTTTGTGCATTTCAAAAATATGCTGTTCAAACAGA
Organism: Thalassoma bifasciatum; assembly: GCA_008086565.1. Classification (NCBI taxonomy): domain Eukaryota; kingdom Metazoa; phylum Chordata; class Actinopteri; order Labriformes; family Labridae; genus Thalassoma; species Thalassoma bifasciatum. The sequence continues at coordinate 57,533 of RPOG01003156.1, read as the reverse complement.
TTTTAGAGAAGAAACAGGATCAAGTGAAATACATAAAGTATTACACATGAAGCAACTTCCCAGTTATTAATAATTAGAAACATTTCCCACTATTTTCCCTCATTTAAGTAAATCCCCAAGGTCTTTCTTCCCTGTCTCCAGCTGTCCGTGCCAGTGGGTAAAACACTGATAATTGCATTTTTTCACCACTTTCTCTTAACAAATGAAACACTCACACATTATTGATGTGTCATTGCCTGTAGGGTTTGGAAGCCCATTGTCTAGGATTAAATATATTTGGGTATAAATGAGAAATTAACTTTTTTTTTTTCTGTGTAACACTTTACGCTGATATGACTTTGTCTGACATCATTACTGTACAAAATATAGGCTGGTTGGTTATCAATATGAGCTGCAAGCAGGTACAGTGGTCGGGTTAATGAGGGTCAGAGGCACTGCTGGCTCTCGGAAAGCAGAAAGCAGCGAGGATCCGGTACATATTAACACAGCTAATTTGGCTTTAATGCTACATAGCCACAGGCTGCCCTTCTCGTTAAAGACATGAACCATATCAATGGACCTGCCTGTTGCACCATCCCATGAGGACTGGACTAGCATCGCAAATTAACACAACGCTGTAGTCCAGTAAGTTATTTATCCTGCACTGGGAACAAAATGAGTAGGTAAATGTGTTACAGAAATAAAACCACTAAAAATAATTCCCTGTTTTTAGAACACTAGCAGAAAACAGGTGTAGATAAGACTCCATTTGAATGTAAAACCAAGATTTCTGATGGAAAATGTATGGAAATGCTATGGTTATGGATTTTAAATGGCAGCAGTTGTATGCCGTCGTCCTGCTGGGCTCAAGTATCAAAATTACAGGAAATATGGAAGAACATGAAACTGTTACACACATGTTGAATACAACATCTTAAGTGATACAGTCTGTACTGACAGCATTAGTTGTGGCTGTTTGATACATTTGCAAGCTGACATTACTCCTAGCTAGGCAACATTACTGAAGGCTAGCAGTAATCATTATTTGTGTAACATTCCACCTCGGCCTCTTACTCCATGTCAAGTATATGGTCTCTACAGTGGATGTTGATTGATTTCAGTGTGAAATACAGCTTGGATTATTATTTTAAAACTCCCTCATGTGTCACAGGTCTCTTTTTGTTCAAGTCTTATTTTGTATGATTGAATTTTAGCATTTCACCATAACACTTTACACAGCCAAAATTACTTTCAGCTATGAGTTCAAGTAGAAACAACTTCTTTTAGTTGGCATAACCTCAGAAAAGGAGCCAATAGATTCCAAAGACTAATAACTATGCTACACAATCAGATGGCTGTGTGACACTTTTATGTATCACAACACAAAACTGTATTTTACTGTTGATTCTCAGGAAATGGAGCACATTTGTAGGAAGCTCTTTTAAATGCAAAGACTCTTCCAGCCACATCAACATGAACAATAAGCAACAATCACAACGGGAAACGTGGGTTTAGATGTTTTATGCAACTGTTTAGCCCCATCAGAGAGGATGCCTCGTGACTTGTAGCCTTGATTTCGATGCGCTGTGCTGTATGAGTGCTGTTGTGTGGGTTTTTTTTTTTAAGCACTGCTAGTCGGCTGAAAGTTAATCAAAGATTCTCCCGTTAAATTAGTGTAAGCTGGGTAAAGCCCAATTACTTGCTATCAGCTCTAACCAGTAGACTATGATAAAAGCCTCTTTTGATGGTGGTATGTTTTGATGTTGGCAGTGTCATGACTTCATACATGCACATTCAGTATTTTCCTCGTTCTGAAAAGACATGATACCAGAATATTACAATATCATACATATTCAGGGACTCTTTTTGCCTTCTAGTAGGAATTCATGAATCTTAATAAAAAATAATGTCATGTTAAATTTATGTGTGTGGCAGTCAAGTGTTTGCTAAAAGCTACACGAGCACCCCAGGTCTGGTGCAGAGGGAAATTAACTGTAGGGCCTCACGGTCTGAAGTTACAGGGTTTTTCTATCTTGTCTGAGCAGCGGACAGGATTTGATGGTCAAACCTTCAACCGTATGATTAACAGATTACACTCTAGTGAGCCACAGCAGTCCTCCAAGCAGGAATCCTAATATCTTATTTGCTTTTTTTTTTTCTTTAAACCTTCAAATTTTGAAGCCGTTTTAACCCAAACGCTATGAGACCGGAGGGCCACCGCTGGGTTTTGGGCGAGAAACTTTCCAAATTGTGCTGGCTCCATTTATTAACAGTAAGTACATGTCATTCTGGCTACATTTAACACAGAGTTGCAGTTCTTCAACTGAACAGGCAGCCTTTCCTCCAGGCTATTGGCTGTTGTGTTAGCAAACTACTGCCTCAAAGTCAGCGATGTTGGGCCTCTGGCAAAAAGACTGATGCTCTGTACACTTTGAATCAGCTTTTAGACAGAAATCGAGGGGGAAAAAACATTAATTCCAACACCAATCCCTGGGCTGAGGACCTGGGGCAAGTGCTTTCCCTTTAGATTAACTTGATGAGTTCATTGTCTGGATGCCAACTTTAAAATCCCAGTCATAATTTTATTATGAACTGCACAGTTGGGGGTTGATAGTTGGCCTTTCATGGAGGGTTTTTTAAGCTTTGTACTGTCCCTCTGGTACCCTCAAAGTAGCTCAACGTGATTTACAATTCCAGGAAAAAAAAATCCCATTTATTCCTCACAATTTCAAAATCTCATATTTCAGCCTCTTGCTGTGCTTAAAGGACTTTTTGCCAGAAAATACAAAAAATCTATGTTCACATGGAAACACATGCTAGGCCTGTAGTTGATGATATAACCATAGGAGCCATTTACAAGACAACGGTTGAGAGGCCAAAGTAGAGGTTAGCTGATAATCTGGTGTTTATATTGTTTGTGTCATTGCTGATTACAGAAATGGAGCAACAGATGCACATTTTGTTGAGAGGCAGTCAGTAGATTCAGACAGAATCTGCCATTATTACTGCTGTTGTTGTTGTTCAGTTGTGGCATGGCAATTTGAGCTGCCACAATGAAAGTGTAATCCAAACGTGCAAAGCAGAACATGATGTCATTTCCACTGAAAACTCTGCTTTGCTGTTTACATGGCAATGGGGGCTGCAACATTTCAGGAAAGTTGTACTGTGGAGGCTGTTTTCAAAACTTTCTGTTTTAGGTCGGCACTGTGTCAGTGTAAACAAGAGGCTGAAATGCAACAATACTTTTGCGATTCACCCAGTAATTCTTCTTGTGGAAAAAGCTCCTTTGACTGAAGTGGTTTGTTTTAACTGCTGTCTCTTTAAGGCCCCCCACTCCACAAACCCTCTTCCTTCTTATTAGCCAATCGTTTGGGGGCCTGTCAGGGGCAGATATATGGACAGACCTCAGTGTTTAACAGCTGCCCCCCCCCAACAAGTGAACTGGTTAGCAGGTCTTTATGTGATGACTTCATCAAGTCAAGATCTTATGCAAAGAACAAACCATTTTGAGTAGACTTCAGATTTGAGGATTTCCAAAACCTGTTTGTGAATCTGCAAGTTTGGTATAAACTCCCAGTATTGATTCTTTAAATCCATGTTTAAAAAAAAACAAAAAAACAAGGAAAGCATAATATCCCCATTTGAGAGCAAATAAGAGTGGCCACATGTTTCAAACATTGGCCCCCAGACCTTTTGAATCACTCGACCACACAAAAAAGATGGATTTGTATTTTCAAATTTACATGCTGTTATTCTCTGTTAATTATTTCAAAAGTACATATGACCTTTGGTTTGGGAACATATTTCATACAGTACTTGTGTTTTTAAGGGTGCATTAACTCCTTATCTTCCCTTCTCGGACCTCAAAGGAGCTTAGCACTTTCCAGGTCAAAAAGTGAGATTGTTCACAAAGCCAAGAACCAATAACGATATTATAAGATAACAACCCATAATCGTTTTTCACTCCCTGTATCTCAGTGGTAACACACTCATTCTTACCTATCATCCTCCATCATATGTCCACAATGTACACACCTTATCTAATCTCAACACCCAGGCCTTGACCTCCCCCTGAATGGGAGCAATTTGTATTCTGTCAGGACTCAGAATCTGCTATAAACCTGATTTATTTTTCTGCAATTCTGTCCTTGATTCTACAAATATCAGCTGCTGTCAATGGAACAATCCATAATACTTGTTCGCTGTAATTTATGAGTAATGAACCGCAGTGTCAGAGAAAATGGCATTCTTGTTTTGTTGTTGTGCACTGTGTCAGTGAGTTGCTTTGCATTCAGTGCCAACAAAGAGAAGAGTTTACAATATCTGCGAAATATTAAGACTGGTTTGCTGATGCTGGTTTTAAATGAATAAAAGCATGACCTTGATAGAGATGTGTGCCGTCTGCAACAAGGACTGCGCATTTAATTAATTAAGTGATCAAACCTCTTCAACTTTTCCCATCAGCAGCAGAATCACAGGTCAGTAAAACTATTATTAAAAAGAAACCTGTTCCGCTCATTTTCACCTTTTATAATGTCAGTTTTTGACACCTGTAGAATTGCTTTGCATGATTTGCAGCCCTTTAATTATCTTGTACCAGTGTCAGTGAAAACCCTCATTTAGCACTATTCAGCCTCTGTCTGAAATCTCTGTTTTGACTACTTTTCCGGTGTTATAAAAGCCAGACACAGCCTGTGGGTGTTACTTTCATGACAGCTTTGCAGTCATGAGACAGTATTATATAACGGTCAGTTTCTGAAGTTTGAAACTTTGCAGCAGGTTTGAGTGCCAAATGGATGAAGCCTTCAATGAGTCAGAGGTGGATTTCAATGACTTTAAGTTACAGAGTAAGACTAAATGAATATGCCTGACCACTTTAAGGAATATTTCAGTTCAAGTTCTATTTCTGAAGTGACCGGGCTGCAGTTCTCTTCAAACAGAACCTGGCCTGCCACATAGTCTATCTTATTTTGAAAGACCCTGATCCAAAACTTGACCTCCTGGCGCCCCTGCTGGATACTAGAAGTGGGCGGATGAATCTGAAATATCGATTCCAGCGTTGGTAGTAGTATTGATCAATTATTGCGTGCTGAGATCAATACTTCAGTTTCAGCTTCTGTTCTCTTTGTGCGCCCCTCCGACACATGTGCCCTTCGCCCCTTCTCCTCTTCCTCTGCTTGACTGTGAGTGTTACTGTTTACAGTCGAGTCACTCAGCCTTACTCTGCTCGCTGTGGAGAAAGTTTGTCTGGTGTTGCTTTACAGCTGAATACCAAAATACTGGCTGCTATGTTTTCAGAAAACAAACAAGCTTCTGTAGCAATATCTCAAACCTATACAAACGTATAATAACACACCAAGAAGAGACTCTGAGCTGTAAATATCTACCAAAAATATCCAGGTAGTTGTTTTATTGAAATTAAAGCAGGATTAAGTCATCTCCAACTTCACTTCATGTTATTTTCAAAGCGTAATTGGTCTTCGTTGTTACTTAAGAAACCTAATTAACATACTTCAGCCAGATAAAGAAATTTCAATGAATTATATTACTGGAACTGAAACATGAATCTTTATAAAGATATTAATGTTACACAGTGTTTAACAAATTTATTAGAATATCACACACTAAGTTTTTGACCATAGCTGCCCTAAAAAATCAGTGTAGTAATGATTTCCTTGATATTTGTCATGCCAGCATGCCCATACTGACAATAACTTCTGTTACCCATGAACATTCAAATATACTTTTTTACATCAAGGCAGAAAAAAAATGAACCACGTTTCTATTTTTTACAGACAAATTATTTTTTTGCTTTGATTTATGAACATAATCATTCGTTTTGGTCGTGTGTTATTCTCAATTAATTTGGATAGGCTGCTTTTCTATGTGACAAGTAGCAATATCAGTATCAATATCGGCAATACTGGCCCTGTATTTACTTGGTATTGGATCAATATCAATTTTTGAAGTATCATACATCACTACTGGATACAGCCTTCGGTCAATATTCCAGTATGAACCAGACTTAAGCATGATTGCCAACACATGCATGGCCCACCCATGCCATCATGAAGGGTTTGTTCGCAAGAAGCTCAGAGTCAGCATAGTGGAGAACACAGAGAACATGGTTACGACTTTAGTTACTTTTTGACTTATGTTACGTCGTTTTGGTCAAACACAGCCCCCTAGCAACCCCGTCATTGTTTAAAATGACTGTCTAGAGGAGTAGTTGCAGTGATTATATGTCATGTCCTTGTTACGTGCTTGTGTGTGCACCTAAGCACACCACTCCAGAGTGTGCTAAAGCCACTTGCAGTCATACTGGCCAACCAAACAGGACTTTGGGGTTGAAGTTGATTTCAGTACAAGTGTCACCTCTGATGGAGAAAGAAGCCAATTATAGTTGACGATTTCCACCCCTGGCATTGCCCTTGCGCTAAAGAAAGCACAATGCAATGATTAATAAGTGAACAATACACAGCAATGATTTATAAACCAGGGACTCTCCTCAATACTGATGTTCATTTAAATCTCTCACACCCACAATCCTGCTGACAGAACCAAGACTTCATCAGAGAAGAAAAATAAAAAGGTAAAGCACAGTCCTCAGTTTTACATTTTGTAACTGTCAAATCTCTCCCATTTCCGTGTGGTGTCATAGATAATGGATGAAGATTGTTTCAGCTCTATGAAATGTCTCCTTAAAATTTAGAATCACTTACTCCCACAGGAACTGCAGAACAGGATTTCTTTCAAATATTAAACCACACAGATTTTGAGGACAACGTTGACTCAAACTCCATTAATATTCCCTTGTGTGATTCTAAAATGACTGAATTGGCAATTCAAATTGCTCCATGAGAGTATTCTGAAAGAGCAGCATGAAGAAAAAGCTATTTTGTTTTCTAAACCACAGAGTCCAAAAATTAAATCTATCAACAGGGAACAACAATGGTCTTATTCATGCACTTAAACACAGGTGAAAGAAAAGACTAAATAAATAAATGGCTCATTTACAGTTTGTTGTCCAATTTTTATTTTAAAAAAGGGGGTTAATGTGAGAGCAAACAACTCAACACTCATCTGAGTACAAATAAACCAAATAATCTTTTATAGAAACATTAAATTATTACAAACACCACTGTTTCCATTCACTTGCAAAATCAAATTCATAAGTGGCTGATCGTGAAATCTGTGAAGCAGTAGCTTGAACATCATTATAACAGTTCCTATGAGTTATTAGACATGTCCGTTTTTACTTGGAGGTTTGTTAATGAAGAGCTTTATGCAGGGACGTTGATGTATTATGGAGTTAGGTCTTTAAATGTCTTGATACAAAATTAACTGCAGTATCTTTTCAATTCTGATTTTTCATCACACTTATAAATCCAAATTATCTAGCTGTAAAGCTCATATAGTATTAATTCACTGTACCATAAGAAAATTTCATCCCCGTGCTTCTCAAATGATTTTTCTAATAAGACTTACGACATGCTATAACGTGACTTTGGGTGCATGGAGTAAAGTGGCAGCACTGTACGAGGCTCTTAATGACTGTGTTATGTCATTTATTATGGCATGAGCTCACAGGAGGAGGCGATCCAAGAGTCTCTTGGGGCCCCAGGCAAGAATTCACTGGGGGCCCCTCCAACTAGTGTCCATCAGCCTGCTTTTATAAATAATCTGACACCCACAATGAATGTGAAAGGGAAACATTTTGAATAGATCACAGTCATATCATTTCAAAATGAAAATATCATCATTACAAGTGTGCAACCCACATGTACTTAATGACAGTGGGCTGTAAGCTCCTTTTTTTCTGAATTCATATAACTTTATGTTATTTTATTTTTTGTAATTTAAATCTGAAATCTCATTTTATTAATGTCTGTATTGTTTCTTTCATGTATAAACATATACATATATTCAAGAGTGTAGGAGCTGTTTTCATACCTCTGCAAAATAGGAGTCACTTAAACAGTTTCTGAAAGTTTAATTTCAGTGCACAGATTGCTGTTTTGGGAACAAGCATTCATATCAGTGTTTGCCCTTGAAGTGAAGGAAGTGACCTCCAGGTCCAGGTTTTTGCACTTCCAAGTGAGTTCAGCATCGGTGAAAGATTTAATGACTGACTAATGTCTAAATGAAATAACTCCACTGAAACCTTCTCTGAACTTACTCAACCCATTTTTCCTTTAGTCTGTCTAATTATACTCTTCCACTCTCCTACCTGAGTCCCATTTGCCATTTTGGAGGTTACAGTTAAAACCTCAGCTACTACTACAAGTTATGCATCATCAGGCCTGAGCCTGTACTTATATTTATTAAAGTTCACTGTCATAAAAAGTTCCTTACATTAATGTGCTTCCAAAGTTATGTGACTGAGTAATTTGCCCAACTCAAGGATAAGTGGAGGTAATTCTGACAGAAACTGTCCAGTCATGTCTGATTTGGCAATTAGCTCGCCACATAACTTGCTTCACCTGCAGCATCAGCATCGTTCTCTGACAGACTTTACTGAACAGTCAGCCCTCGCTATACCTGGGTGGCTCGCAGCTTTCTTCTGTCTCCCTGCTATTAAATCATCCTGTGCAGCAACCTTACAGTTAACAAACTCTGCTGCTTTATTAAATCTATGAAAATGGGCATCTTTAGCATCTCATATGTAATTATTTTGCAAAAAATAAACATTTTCTTTCTTGGATAATGTTTCCATTTCTTTTTTTTTAAAGCTACTTTAACTGATACAGAATAGCTTAATACAAATAATTAAACAGGTGGATATGATTCAGGCTTGAAGGTGGAGGTCCAGAAATGTTTCACAAACACTTGGATGTATCAATTGCAAAAGTCAATTTCATTCAGTTTTTTTTAAGTTATTTCTGAGATTATAAGTTTAAAAATGGTCAAACAGTATACGTGGGGTATATGCATCTCCAACACAAGGTGTCTTGTGAGAGGCTCTCCTAAACCTCAACCGAGAAAAGTGTGTTCTTTGGATTAAGTTGTGGGGTAGATCACACAAACTCAAAGTGAATAAAGTTAAGGATTTTTACAGCTTTTCGATGGTAAGCCAACATCGTATTTGAGGCAACATATTGTTACTGAAAAAAACTTTTTGTTGTAATTCAAAGACAAAATTTTATAAAGGACATTAAATTAATTTCAGCATCAAAAAACCCAGCTGGTGCAGCAGAATCATCAGAAGGAAACAGCGAGAACTTTCATTTATGTTATCATTTTTTGTCAGGGATTGAAATTTGACTATAAAATTTATGACCAATGCTATTTTCGAGATGTTGTTTCATAGAGAAATTATACTTTGTCCTTTCCCAAGCCTCCTCGCCTTCTAGCAGCAGCAGCCATCTAAGAATTGGATCAATGTCTTGAAGGATTTTCATCTCATGTTTTGTCTGATTTTTTTATTTTCTTCCCAGGGAATTAAGAAAGGCAAACTGTTTGGGTCCATGGCACCGGATGCCTTGTTTCACCTGGCCAAAGAAACATGCAGCTGAACCCAGAGGGAGCAAAAAGGACAGGTTTACCAGACACAGAAGAGCCAGGCCCAGGAGGGTGAGTCACTGTGGCAGCGGCAGTGCAGGGAGAAAGAAAAGCCTTGACACTGGTGAGAGGCTCCATGTCTGTAATGATGGAGGGATGAATAAAGGGGGGGCATACACGCAACATAGAGTCATTGCACCCCAGGCTGTGCAAGCAAAGGAGTCATGGGGGCTGGATCAGTAAGACTGGCATGGAGCTAAAAATGTTCACAGCAGGCATAAACTCATTATTGGTGGCAGTAGGAGACGAGGCTGTGATGGTGCTGGCAGGCGGGGAGGCTTCAGCAGCTAAAGGTAAATTAAAACCGGTGTCTCTCAGGTTGAAAAAATAAAAAAAAAGACGACAGAATCTGAATCATCATGAACTACCAGAGCTGTCGACCTGTCGCAGCTGCCTGGATCTCCCAAAGAAAAGAAGTAATTTTCGTCTTCCTCTTCTTTTTTAAAGCCAGTCCCCTCATCCTACGCAAGTTTGGTAGCAGTCGGTAGATTTTTTCCTCACTTGGATTTGTGACTCATGAGGAGAGATTGTCATCTGCAGTGTGCTTCACATCCATGACACTGTGCCACAGATCACTCTTACGCTGCCTGACAGAGCACTTGAAGAGCTTTTCAATTCACTCGGGGGGAGATGCATAAAAACTCTGTAGATTCACGGCTAAAACTCGGCGTACGCACAAAGAGAAATATGCATATGAATTCTTGTCAGGCTGCATGATGGCCCTGGAACATAAATCTCAATCATTATGAAATCCTGTAAGCATGTTTTCTCCTACTCACAGCTCAACAAGAAAAGAAATGAAGCCATCCTTGAGGAAGTTAAGGTGTTACAGGCAACTGTAATGTCAGCCTGTTGCTATTTCCAGCACCCATGACACTAATGCAGCACTCCATGCTGCCAGCCTTTCTTGCACTGACATGTCAGCCCTCATTAAAAAAGGTTAGATTGAGCTATTTTGAGCTCTTACATTGGAACAGACAACAAAACTCAATTTGAGGCAAGATTAAATGATTCATAAACAGCATAAATTGTGAAATGAATTACTTAAAATGTTTATGAATGCAATCTGGCAGAAAGTTTTAAAGGGGAAGTCCTGCTTTTCTGTAAACACCTGTTCATATCATAGGACATCAAACTAACTTCCCAAGCATGTCTATTTATATAGTTTTCTCTTTTAAGAAGAGTTGATTTTATAACATCACGGATGGCCCTTCAGTCAAATTCCACCACCCACTTCTTAATTCAGCTGACAGATCAGTCACTGTCTCTACATCTCCCGAAGCAAATGTCAATTTTAGTGCCCAGACATGCCACTTCACATCAAGCTGTGTCCTGATTAGTTTGTTAGCTCTCTTTAGTTCCAGTGTTAATGAACATGACGAGTCTTCAGGTCATAGAAAAGTCTTAAGATCACTGAAATGTAAAGGTACCTAAAACTGCACCTTTTCTCAGTCACTCAGAAGTATTTAAACTCTATTTGTGACTCATTTGTGACATGAAAAAAGACACATAATTCTTGAGTTTCCATCTTTGAAGCCCCTGTTTTTTAAAAATGTATCAGAATCAGTTTTTTCTCAGCTTATAATGGCCTGTTTGTTTAGAATAAACACTTTGTTGATATTCTCTCAGTTCTCAAACAGATCCACCGTGTCCTTAATCAACTGCATTAATTTGAGATGGTTTTGTTTTCATTCTCTTGAAAATAATGTTCAGATAAATTTGACAATTAGATATTAGTTTGCTTGGTTTGGCACTCTCTAAATGTGCCGAAAGCACTGCTCTAGGTTAGTATGACTTTATATTCATGGCCGCTGCTTGTTCTTTTTTGTCCAGGAAATGATTCCATACACAGGTGGTTTTAGAACATTTTGCAGCATCTGAAAGGTGGGGTCTGCAGGAATTTTCTTTACATTTTATTAACCCAACATCCAAACTGGTCTCCTCCTCCTCCTCCTCCTCAGTGCCAGCAGCTGCACATGCTCACTGCCACATGAACACACTCACCAGCCCATCAGCATTGCATTTCCACATGGGATCAACTCAAGAGCTGCACACCTGACTTCCTGCAGGTAGATGAGGTGTATCGCAAATGTCGTATCTTTCTTTCTCTGCATGTTGCATGCATGGACACTATCATAGCCGCACGAGTAGTTTCTCCTACTTGCTAACTTCAACAGATACAGAACATACAGGCAGAGGAGGACGTTAAGGCAGACGCTGACACACATGTGTAGAGGCCCATGCGTGACTTTTGAGCAGGATTGTTCCTGTGACAATAGACATTTTATTTTTTAGGAAAACAGCAGACCTGCAGACCCTACCCTTAAAACACGTGGATCACCAGTTTTTGAGTTTGACAGGTATTTTGCTAACATCTTAATTTCAATTTCAAAGCATCATTCTGAAATGAGTGTTGATAAAATGAATAATGATTTAAGTCAATCATAAGTATTCAAAGCTGGGTTTCAACCACAGGGCCATGGAAAAACAGTTGAAACATTTCTGCGGGCAAAACTGTTCCTGCAGCCCATTGTTTTCCCTGTGTTTCAGCCACAAGGCCGAAGATCATTGTCTCGTTTTTATTATGCCAGAGAGAACCTGTGTTTCTGCTGAAAAACAAACTGTTCTTCAGTCAGGAACACTCTCATCATAGATTAGAACCATTTATTGCCAAATGGAATTACAGCTGTAGTTGGTGTTATAGCCCTGCCTTAGATTACTCCTGGAAGCAGCCTGCTTTGGCTTTCAAGTGCATTGCAAAATTCCCCACAAGGGTAAATACATACATATATACAGACTTACAGATTTAATAGGAGGAGACCAGGGTGCAGGAGTTGTCAAGGGCAGCCGAGTGTGGGTGGCACAGGAGCAGCAGGGATAGGCGAGGGTTGAGACATGTTTAAATACACCACCATGTTGCTATAGGTGAACTGTGATTGATTGAGTGGGTTATTCGAACAGCAGGCCGTCAGCTGATAACAGCGAGGCATATGACTTCCGTGTCCTGCATGATGTTATGCATATTTCTGTATTTAAAAAGCTGTGGTACACTCTGTACCCAGGTGAAGGTCTCCAGTTGACGGGGTTGCTCTTTTAACTGTTACACCGGGAGCTAACTGGGGCACATTCACACTATCAAGACTCAAAGAAACCGAATGTATAGGAGTTACTAAATAGCATTCAGTATACCACCCCAGAACTAAATTTCTACCCTAGTTCCAACAGTTGAAATGCTTGTGGTTCTTGAAGGAAGTCCCTAGCTCCAGGGCATAGTTCCTATAGAAATGCAGTTTATCACACCTGAACAAAGACATTTGAAATGAAAACTCAATGAGTAATATGAAGACCAGAAAAAGCAACCCGGAGAAACATAGGTCATAATGTGACTCTGAAACTATCCTTGATTTCCATGTCCTTCTTTCATCCTCACCTCTTCCACTGCCAATAAGTTTGTTCAAGTAAAATCTTCTTTTTGAACAACAGAGCCAGTGTGCTGCTTTGAGAGCTTAGATCTCCGAGCCAAATTTCTGCACTGTTTTGGCTCTAATTTGCATAATTTAAGACGTTACCAAAAACACCAATGACAAAATAAAAGCCAGGCTTACTAATGAAGAGCAGCTGCAGAATAAAAGCCAACCAGCTTCTCAGTAATGCGGCTGTCATGTTTTGTTTTTGATGGTTCGAGCAGGACACACTGCAGTTTAATAAGATGCTCTGGTAACGTAATCGAGCTCTGGTTAATGTGCTTTGTCATGGCTGTGTGAGACAATTATACCTGACACTTTGACACCAGACATCCTTAGTAGCTCACCTTACATCGATCTGAATGACTTCCACTTTGCATGTGTCGTCCCTTGGTAAATGTGTGATCTCCAATTAGCCTGTGCAATTTCCTTGTCTGGATAACATTTACATCCTGGCATCAATATTAAATGACTTGACAATCCATCTCGGGCCTTCTAATGCGCCATTTCCAAAAACTTAATTATCAAAAGAGATTTCCTGTCGTGAAAAATGTTAAGGTCTTGTCCGTTCACGGGCTTGAACAGCTTGTGTTTACTGAATTTGATGCCGTAATCTCCATAGGAGGCCTCTTAAGTACTTACCTCCACAACTACGAGGAGATTAGAAGACGGCAGAACAAAACGGAGAATTGAAGTCGCAAAAATGGAAATCAAATGCATTGAGTCGCAATTAACATATCAAATTACTTGTTTTTCATCCCTTTGCACAACTCAGGGTAAATAGAGACAAACAGATGTTCGTGTTTACAACAAATTAATTCCCCCACACACTCTGAAGTTCTGTCTCTCAATGTCATCGGTTAAAAAGTGTAAGAGTAAACAATCATTTTAACCCCATGTGGGTGCTAAATGATGGATCGACATTGCTCCTAGTCTCCCATAAACACACAAACACACACTCCCACAGATTCACCCTTGACTCCTCTCCAAAGTAATTTACAACTGGGATGGCGGCCATCTCTGAAATAGCCTCTTGGTTAGTTTGGAGGAGAAAACGGCGTACGTAGCTGTAGCCAGAAGCTTCTCGTCTGTCAACAACACAAAGCAAATAATATCCATTAATTATTTACACCTTGTTCTCATCAATTATTTCTACATTTAGTCCAATAACACGCTCAAACATGAAGGTGCTGTGTCAACATTGGACTCGCTTCAGTGGCGTACACCTGGGAGCTCTGACAGGCCTCCCGCCGCTAGCTGTAAGTATCAATGTTAGCTAATCCAGCCCCAGGGTGCATTCTGTCCCTTCTGAAATGTATTTCCTCTGGCTACAATCCTCCTGAACCATTTCTTAATGCTCCCCATCCTGCCAGCCTACATCTTGCTTTCTTCTGAAGGAATCACAGGCGCTGGGCCTGATCTATCCAAGGGGGGGATTATGGAGGAGTTTCACGCAGAGGAGAGAAGGCTAATGTACCTTCCTGTGGTATTAAAAAGAAACTGGAGTGTGAAAGAGTGTGTTGGGAGTGTGTGTCAGATCTCAGTCTCCTTGTCATGCTAAGTAGCCCTGCAGAAATCTACTGTACATTAACTGGCAAATTGTTGATTAATGTGCCTTGCCTGATGGTTACAAATGTTGACCTGTAAGTCGCCCCGTGTGGAGTCTTTTCTGTTTAACATCCTCTTGTGTTATCTTGGGGTTCTCTGAGGCTCTTGTTAGCACTCCCGTTGACGAGACTGTACCCCACCTTTACAGCGTCTTTGGTGACAGAATCAGGACAGCTCCGTCGTCAGCAGCATCAAAGCGGCAGCGAGATGGAGATGGATTAATAAGTAAAGAAAAGTGTGACAGAACAAGAAAGGCGCCCTGATCTTACAGAGGCTGGAAGTCACCTGGGGCCTCTGAGGGAGCAGAGGAAGTTTCCAAACCTGTTTGTTTTGGAGAGTTCCCATGCATGAGCCTCTCACCACTCCAGAAACAGCAGGAGCAGAGGAGATAAGGCGGAGGGGGGGACGGACTGTCGCTGCTGTGGCTGGCACACAGAAGTTTGAAGAGTGGAAGAAGCCATGTGCTCACACCCGCGTTCCCCTCAGCATGCCGCTGTTCATTATTCCACCAATCTGTCAGCTCCCACTGCTGAATCATCGCAGAGACGCAGGAGGAGGGCACCTGAGCGTCTCCATGCTGTACAGTGATTTTTGATGTTTGAGGGAGTGAAGGGCTCATTGATTGTAAGCGCAATTGGAACAACACACATTGATATGCATGAGAAAAGACTTCTGGCTTTGTGCCCGGGAATAAAAATCCATCATGGCACTTTGGATTTGAAAGTTCTTTATTCTTTGCCCTTTGTATTTTTTCAGTCTTTTCCTATTCCTAATGCTCTTCCTGTCTGTTCTTACTTTCAAGTATCTGTATTTAACTTCTTTCTTCTTACAACTTTGTACTTTAAGACATTCAGTGTTTGCTCTTTTTCTCCTTAGACTGACAAAAACAGACAATTTTTGCCATAATTCATCCTCTTTACATCAGTTCTGCTTGTTCATATTGCAGGAAATCATGAAATAAGCTATACAGCTGTTTTACACATTGGATTTTGATGCTTATTACTCACAAATTTCCATTTTTTTATTGCTGACTTTCCAAAATAACTGCCTGGAAAATGTCCATCAGATGACTGCTTATTATTTTAATCGAGAAATTCACAATGTCTTGATTTAGGTGCCCCATATTGACAAATTATTTCCTCTTAGCTCCAATTTTGCTGATCTTGTAACATCTTATTTGGTGTTATGCTTTCTTTATCTCTTTTTTTCCCTCTCTCTTCAAGTGTGGTCGAATTGTTGAGCTGCATAAGCAAGGCCTCTTACAATGAGCCATCACTGCTAAAGTGATTTGTTGAGATAGCAATTTTGACTTTCTGCAAAGATGTTTAGGGTTATGGGGATAAATGTTAAGTGGTAGACCCAAAAAGAATTCACCAGCACTGAGCCTGCAAATACGATTGGCTGTCGGTAAATACACAGGACGGTTCTTGTTTCAGGCGCAATCATGATCTGGACTGGTTTTTCCTTCGATGGAACAATGGAGCTTCAGGTTGTGCAGGGGCATCAATCAGTGGCTGACTATGTGGAGATGTTGTAGGGGGCGTCCTTCATGACTCAGGACCTTAATCTGTTTGCTAATAAATAGGTTTTTCAGCTGGATACCTCTTTAGTTCAAATGCCTGCCTGACAAAGGACTTCTTCCAGAGGAATAAACTCACTCTCTAGGACCATCCTCAAATGTTCCCCTGATCTAAATCACATTGAGAACATTTGGGGATGGATGGCGAGGGAAGTTTACAAAAATGGACATCAGTTTCTGACAGTGGATGACCTCACTGAAGCCCTCTTCACCACTTGGAGCAATGTTCCCATTAGCCTCTTTGAAACACTCCCATTAAGCATGCCAAAACAAGTTTTGAAGTGATCAGCAAGAACGTTTGATTCCCCCATTGCTGAGTCCTTCATTCAAACTTTTATTTCTGGTTTGTTTTTTATTCAGGATTTTTCAAGCATGGTTTTAAACTTTTGATCATCTGGTGAACAGACTGTTCCACTTTAATCGTTGTCTTCAATTAATTGCTTACTTACTTTTTCTTCACACTCCAACTTCTTCTTTTTGCCTTTTGAAGCTCTACTAAAAACATTTTAGAGATCTATTCCTGTAATTTTTCACTGGTCATAAGCTTTTAATCAGGTGTACATACTGCAGTTTCACTAAAGTCAGCAATATAGGGACCAACAGTAGTTATAGCAATTCTCAATCCAGGCTATTAACTTTGTTTTCCTTTTATTTGTTTCTCTGCAGTGTTTGGTACCGATAAAAATAATTGTAGCCTCTCCACAAATAAAACAAGGAGGACATCAGTTGAACTTTTAGCTTCCCTGTTACTCCGTTTGAAAACAGGATTGGAGCCACAAACCTGTTATCTTATTTTATACAAGATGTCAGTCTATCAAGGTGTGCTAAAGGAACGTGATACTGCTGAATTTTTGACGTGGAAAATGTATGAGGAAGCTCATCTGGCAATTTCCTAAGAGTGTTAGACTTGAAAATAACAACATACAAGTGATAAATTGCCATACTGAGGATCTAGTTTGCAAATGCTGCTCAATAAAAGGCATCCATATTAATGTCGGACTGTTTCATAACCAGCTTAAAACCCTTCACAGGAGCTTTGATGGTTGGAAAATAGATGAGTTAGTGCTTGTGAATGTATGTTTTTTATTCAGCCTCCTCTCTTTGTGAAATGTTCTCCCCCCTGTAATGCAATTTTTCCTCTCCATATGCAGAGGCTCCATATGCATGTGTCCCTCTGCCTCAGCGCAGCCTGTTGAGTTTAACTCTGTCAACAGCTCCACATCTGTCATCGCTCCAATACAATTTCTTATCTCAGAATTTTGAAGCTACATTTTATGGCTGAGGCCCTACTCCCGGTATCAGAGCAGAATATGGCGGCAAGGTGGGAAACGCTATTTCCCCTGCAGTCAATCATGATGGAGTTCAACTCTATTAAAAAAAAAAAAAAAAAAGAAAGGAAGCAAAAAAGAAAAAGCACAGCCTGATGATAAGGGATAAAGTTCTTTTTTTTCCTGTACCTAATATGTCCTCCTTGCAGCGAGAGGTTTTATCAGATGCTTGGAACTTTATGAGGCATCACTGTTTATCATCTGCTATCTTGTGTTAAAGTATAATCTTTATGACATCAGAAAACAGCTGTGAAATTTACAGAGCGCTGGTAAGGTCACCCTGCTGATGGGCTGCCTGAGTCGATCCTCTCTCTTGTGTCTCGCCAGGCGCGACTAATCGAAGCCTGAACCTGGCTGACCTTGCATGTCACAACAACCCAACAGCTAACATTGGTTATTTCTAGAGACACACAAACCGAGTGCAAAAATGTATCATCTGCAGGTGTTCTTGGTGTTGCTGTGAGATTATATCCCAGCACATAAACACTCCCACACTTAACTTCTTGTTTGACCTGGGCGGTTGTACAGGGAGGGGTGTGATGAAGCCAGCTCTGCTCCTTTCCTAATCTGGTCTGACAGGTCCTGACTCGGGGAGTATGATTAATGGGAGCTGCAGCTGCAGCCGGACGCATTTAATGTCATCCGCAATATCACCCCGCCTCGACAAATGAGGGTCCAAACTGTCATAAATTCCTGCGGCACGTTGTCCGTATCCATTAGTGAGCGATTTATTGCAGAGGTGAGGTTTTTTGTTGTTGTTTTCGAATGCAGCGCCCTCCAAATCCATCAGTCAGTCAGCGCCTGAGCCCTGGGGTGGCACAAAGAGTCAGAGAGTGATAACCTGAATCCCGCTGCCATGAATCATTCCTCTGGTTTTTGCTCATTAACCAGGTGGCAGTTTGAATTAAACTCTACATGAGACCTGTGTGGTTTTCCCCAGAGGTAGTGGCCAGGAAGCAACCTGAACATATGGCCTGGAAGCGTTCATAACGGAGCCAAAATTTTGGAAAGCAGGATTCTGTTAACTTGTGTGCCCATGAGTAAAGCAAGTGTTTACAACTGTGATTGGACTGGAGCAACTATTAATGGGAATGGAAATGCCATAGGTGAAAGAAGTGATTTATTAGAGGCTGCAGAGCTCAGAACAGCTGTGCTTCTCCAAGGCTTCATAAATTTCATTTACTGTTGGTTGAAAGTCAACATAACTCAAAGGTAGCTGAAGATGAGGACAAATTTAGACTATCAGTACTTTACTTTCCCAACTTTTTCAACACTTCTGAATGCTACACTTTAGAGAGTCTTGCTGAATTTGGAAGGAAGTTATCTTTCATTATCTTCTGGCAGTTTTTCCAACTCTGAGTTTTCAACTTAAACAGATTGAATAAGAAGCAGAAACGAGCTAAAGCAATCACGTCTGACGATCGTAGCTTTGGGGGCTGAGGGTTGTGGTGGGGGAGGTCAGTCAGATACTGGGGGGCAAGACTGTGCTGAGAGTTGTAGCTAGAATATTCCGCAACATCACTTTACTTTGGAAGAAAGTTAAATAATTTCTACCTTACCATCTAAACGTAGCTCATGTAAAGCTTAGACCAGAGTGACCCTGATCCTTCTGTTTGATGTTTCAGGCTGCGTACCAGGACGATGACAATTTGGTTGACAAATTCAGGGTAAAACACTTTGCAATTTGCACAAAAGGTGTGTTATTTTATATCTATACAAGTTTGTTTTTTTTTCTTTTGCTCCCTCTAAGTCTCACTTTTCACAGAAACACCTTTCACAAGCATTTTCAGACTAAATTTTAAGGTTTCAAGATGTCAAGATGACATGTCCACGGGAGATATTAAATACCTCCACAACTATAAGGCTGAATAACTAAATTTGATATCAAATGAAAGACAACACTCATGGGCTGTCTGCAAAAGTGCCACAATCAAATAATTGTGTAAAATTACAAAAAGAATAAAAGTAGAATACGTAAAACTCTCTGTCTAGATCTCTCTAACTAGAAAACCATTCCTTAGAGTAAATTTCATCTTGGAAACATAAGATAAGAACCTCAAACTTCTATCAGTCCATGTCACAGCCTGTGGGCATTCGCCGTGCCAAGTTTAAAGCTTGTAGTTTGAGCCAAGGCAACACTGCACAAGTTTTAGTACCTCAATGTTCTGGATGGAAATTTGGGATTCCAGTTAGTGACCTTTGGTGGCATTTGACTTTATCAATGTACCAGACTGTAAAATAGAATTATATTGAAAAGACGAATCACTGTAGTGATAAATTCCACCTGAATGCAATTGCTGTCTCACTTCTCTGAGGTTAGGGTTGGTAGCTACTTGCAGAGAGTAGCAATAACTAATAACTAGTGGGCTCTCAAGAGGCACAGTCAGTATGTTTACATGCAGCCTAAGAAGTTGGACTGTGAGCTTAGTCAGCACTAGCGTTCAAATGCATGAAGATAACTTAGTCAGACTGAGATCCAAACTAAGTGAAGCTCGATCAACACTTCTAGGTGATGCGATTGCTATATGACCATGATGAATAGGGTTACTGGGCTTCAGCACAACAAACTAACACCATGGCACATACATATACAAACACATTACAAGCTACAGCTGCATCAATCTCTGCCACTGTGGTCACAATGTTGTTTCCTCCTAGGGTGAACCAAAACTTGTTTGATATGCACGTAGCTTCGTGTATCAAAGAAGGACACAGCGCCGAGTGAGACCTCTTGAGCCAGAAGTCAAATTCCCTTTTCTGTATGTATACGCAGACAAGACCTGATCCCTAGCTGTGACTTTATGATTGAGCTATGACCTTGGTCAGAGCACTGTGTGCATTTAAATGGGGTGTGTGTACTGACGGACAAGGCATTCTCTGTTAGTGGTGAAATGTCCACAGTGGAGTTGCTAGTTGACTATGAGTCATACAGCCTACATACAGTCTGCATACAAACTGTTCTGCCAAGGACATGGCAGCTGGACTAACTTCAACCTCACCAAAGTTGTGGAAAAGATGAGGGCACTGTTGGATCACTTTCTGGCTTTTGGTATCACAGCAACAGACCATCAAGGACATTCACTGGGAATTTGATGCTATGAACTCAATAAAAGTGTAGATTTTTTTGACTGTCCTTACTTTCATCCATAATTCTGGACTCAGTTGGTGAGCAAACCCAAGAAGCAACAACACTTCATCTGTGTCTCTGCCTCTTACACCCTGTAGCAATATTCAGGTATCTACTTCTTCACCTTTATGCTAAATGTGAACCTGTATCTCTTCTTTTACACAAATGTCTGTACTGACCACTTACTGTGTTCTTTAGCCACCTCTGAGATCACAGGGTTGCCACCAAGCTGTAATAACTTTTCACTTGAGTTTCTCTTTAACTTAAGTTAGCCTGAGTTTCCTTCAGCAAATTCTTTGCTTTCCCTTTTTGTTTCCACCCAGGGGTCTCATCTAAGCAAAGTTGCACTCACCACAAAATAGTCTGCCTTGCTTCTCAGTTCAACTTTCTGACATTTAGTGCTCGACCCATCTGAAGTGAGCTGAAAGTTTTAAACTAACATGAATATGGAAGCAAAATTACAGCCATAACTGTTGATGTTTCACAGTGTTACACCTACACCTACACACCAATACCTTGCCCCACCTTCCCCCTTTCGGTGGCTCAGCCTTTCAATATTTTCTCATTCACTGCACGTTGCACAGCGCCACGCATCTTAATCTGAAGAGACGGTTCCATTTCAGCACGCTCCCGATAACCTTCCCATTCATCGCTCCCCACGAACACCTTCATTGAAAAGAGGGAGGCGTGTGGGGAGAAAAATGAAAAAAGATGATTTCACCGGTTGAAACGTGGTTTTAGTGGAAAACAGCTTGAGAAATGTAGAAAAACAGAAAGTGGAATAAAGAAAAATCAAGATTAGGGGAAAAGGGACTGAGAAGGAAAAACAGCGTCTGTGTTTGGATGAGTGTTGTATTAACTTCCTGCGTCTCTTGGCTATCCCCGCCTGCTTTGTTAAAGGCGTTAAAGGTAACATCCTGCTAATATTTGTGGCAAGTAAAAATGCAGTCGTGACAAATGGACTGGTTAATACCCCACTCTTTTTGAATCGGCTTATTTAAAAAGCAATCAGTCCTCAACTCTGCTTTAAAAGGCCAACCCCAAAGGAGCATCTGAAAATTTGAGAGACAAATGAGGTTCAAATCAGAAATGAAACAGTCTGGAGGAAAGTAATGAGTGGATCCTGTGTTCCTGATGAGCTTTATGCTGCTGCCAAATTACTGCCAGACTTATTATAGAGCTGATGGACTCCGGAAACCCAGCGAGGACTGACGGCCTCAAGGCTTTCTTTAATATCTGCTCTGTGGAATAAAGAAACATAAGGCAGTCTAATAAAGAGTGGCCTTGATTTTAAATGTCACTGCACCATGTTTTTGTTGCCATAGAAACATTTCATTCAGACTTGTTGATGTCACGGCTGGTAGCTAGTATCCAGCGGATGTAAGTAGGCCACAGAAGCCACATATTTGTGTTGCTGTTGCATTTGTCTCCTCATAATGGGCAGCCTCAACAGGGTTTCGGGTCAAATGAAGGGAAAGCTTGTCCGTGATGGAAAGGGTGGGAAATAATAATAACAGCTACTCACCTTCTCTGTACCAGAAAGCTGATGGCACAGCGAGATGTGTGGTTTTTTGTCCTCTGGCTGCCAGAAATGTCAGCGGCACACACTGGTGGTCACCAGCTGAGGTGGCAGGATGGAAGGAGGGCAGAATGCTGATGAGGGAGCGCAAGGCTTTACTCACCGCAAATTCCTGCTCCCCCACAGGCACGTGTGTAAACAGAAGCTAGAGTACGCTCACACATGCTTGGACAGAAGAAGTCTAAGTGCAGGCTCAATGAAGATAAAATGCAGTGCATAAATTCATACCTTAGCCCCAGCCCGACCTCTGAGGCTTCACTCGCTGTCACTGGGCTGTTGCAGAGAGTAACAGGAGCGCAGGGTTTTCTGAGAAAGCTGACCTTTTTTTCTTCCCTGACCTTTTGTGAACCACCTGTCCAGTTCAGATACATCTCTCGGGAATATGCTCTCTCTCTCAAACAGTTCCTGATCTCTTGTTATCCTGCTCAAAGAACACGCTGAAGTGCTGAAGTAGGTTTAGCTTTTGAAGAATAGAGAGACATTGAGACCAAAGAACTCCGAGCTGCAACACATGTCTGAGAATACTATATTTTTTATACTCGTTAGCTCTGTTGGCACAGACTTTCTCAGTCAGTCAGTTTCAAATCTTGCTAAGATAAGTATTTGTTAACAACTGTATATGCTTTTATTGACATCCCAGCATGCCATCAACTCCACTCAAGCAACTCTGGACCTCAATTCGTAGACTTGTTGAACTTATCTTCATAATGATATTTTTGCAACATGGAATATGAACCCCCAATAATCAATACAACTGGGTGACCCTCGTTTCACACGAGTGGTTTATCAATGTTTATGTCTGGCGTTGATGTGGAGAGAAAACTCTGGGTTATGTCTGGGTTACTTCTGGGTCAGAATTTGAAATGTAAAGAGAGGAAATGAATTTTTCATACAGAAAGATGAAATTTAACCCGGACAAATAAAGTCCTATTAAATATTCTTGAACTGCGGTGTCAACAAACAAGTCAGACTTAATTCAAGAGAAATATAAAAAGGAAGGTTTATAAAGATGGTTTTATTTGATGGACTGTTCAGTGACTACCACATTAAATATTTACAGGCATCAGGAAGATATTACCACAATTTGCTCTGAAAAGCTTTCAAACAGTTTTCAGAAGATATAAGTGTAACATTTAAGACGTCCTCAGCTTTTTGTTACTTATTGACTTTCAATGTATATTTCTTATTTTTGCTATCTATATTTTCATGTTGTCCGCATAGAAGGATGAGGGTGTGGTATGCTGAAACAAAAGTATACAGGTGCCCGTCCACATCATGTCATGCTTGAGGATATTATTGGTTCTGGAGAGACTGCCACTCAATAGATTTAAGTACTCAATGCAATATGAAAGTGTGTAAATGCACTTCACACTGTTTCAATGCATCCATATAATTGCTGTCAGTGTTAGCACATCAAGTTTTTCAAACTGCTTTTAACTGATGTTTTGTCCCTTTTTTGCACATCATAGTAAAGCCTGCTTTCAACTCCTTTGGGCGGTAGTGGGAAATGTTGACAAGAGTGAACTTTGGAAAGGTATTTACTGCATCTAGAGTGCATCCAGATCTACTTTCCCATCCTGCATGACAAAGTATTTCACACTTGGGACAGCACACAAGCAAAAGTACCCTGGGAGACGTTGGCACTAACTGTGCTGGTACGCTGGAATGATCCAGATGCAAGAAAATTCAGCATTGCAAGATGTTTTTCCATAAGACATATGACAATGCTTCTTCTTGTGACTGGCTCTAAACCAGCCCTTATGTCACCCAGCAGCTCAATGTTTCTCTACTTTTTTTTTTTTCGTTTCTTGCAGTCCAGACATGTTGCCAGCCGTTTATGAGTAACGCTCTGCCAGTTTGCGCCTGCCTTTCAAATGTGCTAAAAATAGATGCAGAAATACTGTTCCCAATCAGATTTCAGGTTTGATAAATCACATTGCTGTTGCTAAATGATCACAAAGACAAAATACCTCCCAGTATTTTGCACGTTCTGATAATCTGCACATGTTTTAATACACGCAAACCTTTAGTAGATGAGGTCAATCCCACTCAGGTCTTTCTCTTCCTCTACTTTGCAACTCTGACATAGAACGTTGTCCACATTTGTCAACAGAGGCATCATTAAATCGTCTTTTTACAACAAAATAACTGGGTGAATGTGAAATTCATTAGAAGTTTTAAGGTGCTGTGAGGACTAACCATTTAGTATTGCTTGCTATGACACCTTTGGTCGGAATCTGTTTTTCGAGGATAAAGACTCAGGTCCTCTTGCTCACTATCAACCAATGATATGAGAGCATGACACATGCCACAGTGTGCAAGTGTTTCAAAGCATATGAGTGGAGAGGGGATTGTCTTTTTAATTTTACTTTATTACACCATAATTGATGTAAATTTATGGCATGTTGTGAAACTTATAGTTTGACATATGTTCCAACGATTACTGTTGGATATGAGGTTTATGAACTTTACTGCTGTAAAAAATGTTTTGATATGAGATTAATAATGTGATTAATCTTAATCAGAGACTGAAATTCAAGAATTAATCGGTCTAATCTTGCTGATAGCGAGCTAAAAGTTTGAGGTTACAAAAGTTAATTGCCACTTCAAAAGTATGGAAGAAGATAATTACTTAAACTTTTGATCAACCGCAAAATAAAAGCAGGAAAGAGTGCTCGTCGTGCAGTTGAACACCTTAATTGAGTCCGCTAAAGTGGCTGTTTTGTTCACCAGTTCAGAAAGGTGGTAAGTCAAGAGGAGGAACATGCTCTAATTAGCGAGAGAAGGATTGAACATTGAGGCTAAAACTCACTGTAGCTCCACTTTTTCTGCCCTCATTAGTGGACTCACTGTGTTGACAGACAACGGCCAGTTTTCCAGAAGAAAGAGGAGAAGGTACAACGATTGTGGTGTAGTGTTTTCCTCACTTTTCACCTTTTCTTTTAGCCTCATTCTCAGCCTGGCTGCTTCTCCAGGGAAATCACAGAGTTCCTCACTTTCACACCAACTAAGTCTACTAATTGCTAAATGTTAAGTGCTGTTTTCAAAGGGCAAATTCCTCACACTCTCTTTATTTGTATGTAAATCTAATCAGAATATCAGCTCTAAGTTGTTACTACTGTCATTTCAAATGGTCTGGAAAACTGTATTGAATCACTACCCTCCATGGCTTTACCCGTGAAGCAAAATCTATGGTTTGAGAGCACAAGGTAAACAAGTGGAAGCCCATTTTTCCGTAGCTTCACTACATTCCTGCACACCACTGAGCATGTGTTCATTATTTGCTCCACTGTCCTCGTTGTGTCCGTCTCATTGCCCCCACGCTATCGCTTTCTTGTAGAGCTGCCTTTGTCCGACTCACCTGTCTTTCTCTTTGCTCACGCCATCTCCTCTGCTACTTGAGACCTATTGATTTCAATCCTGGCTGCTTCTCTCTGCACATCTGGTTGTCTCTTTCACTTACATTGGGAGCAGCGCTAAAGGTTGCCTCAGGTCAGTGAAGGAGGATCAATCATGCTGCATATTGGATTTTGATCTACTAAATTTTAATTCATGGCGTGCAGTTGACATTGAAGCTCATCCAAGCGTCAAACCAAAAGGGGATTTGGAGTTTAGCAGGAGGTCTTGCATTAGCACTGCTAGCTTACGACTAAACGGTTGGACGGTTACGAAATAACACACCATTTGTCCCTTAAGCATCCCATAAAAAGCCTTTAATGTTGTTTGCCACCCATTTATCCAAAAGTAGTTTTAAATCACCACAAATTGACACCCTTGAGCAGGAAAGGTCATTGAAAACACCGCCTCTCCTCCTTTTCCTCGCTGCATGTGGTAATGAGGAGGAAATTGAGCAAAATGTGTTTTTAATTAAAAACAATAAAGCGGCCATATTTCATGCCTGAAATTCACTCCGAGATTAGCTGAAGATGCAATCGTGTGTCAACAAAGTCAGGGTTACAGTAGGGAAACAAAAGGGAGCAGTATGAAAAGACATTAATCAGGCTGTCAAGGGTTCGCTGGATAATAGCGCGAATCACGCCTGTGTGTGTGTGTTATCTAATAACTCAACTATTTCTGGCTCTTGGACCCTGAGAGGCAAAGAATCTGAGAGCAGTATGAGCTTGGTCGCATGCTGCCTGACGCCCCTGGGTCCTGTGTTTGAGCAGGATGAGTTTTTTTAGTGTGCTGATCATTACCCAGAATGGGAACGGATACTGTAGCAAGGCTAGGGACTATTGACAAGAGTTATATTTACTGTGCAGTTCAGCCTGAGGGGGAGTATAATGATCCCAACTAGTATTAATTCAAAAGGCTTTTCTTGTTGCCCTCTGCCCTTTAAACACTGTGGATCAGAAGCTTTTTTAAAGGAATCCAATTTCTCTGCTTTCTGACAGGAGTATTTGAACTACAGCAACCAACAAGTTCAACAGCAGACCAAAGTGTGGCTACAACTTAAATATTGGATTTTAATATACCTTGCTGATATAACTGATAAAGCCGAAATAGGAAATCTCTGTTTTTGTTTTCTCTTGATTCAAACAGGGAACCTCCTTAATAACTTTGGAAGCAGCAAGCTGCTAAAAACAATACATTTTAATCTTAGGTTACATGACGTAGGGCCAGTTATAAACTCCCTATTCCCTCAATCCACCTACTGTGCAGCAACAACAACAACACGTGTTTGCTGGTTTTAGCTTGAAATGTGCACCATGATTCATGGCGATCCAAGCTTCTACAGAGTTAGAGCCAGCTTATGCAAGGAAAACAACAACAATTTTAGTTTTGAACTGAAAAAAACTGCTGGGAGAATTAACTTTTAAAGAACTTGGGTAGTTTCTTTTTATTAAAGTGAGTCTATATGATCTGATACACCAAAGGTATAATTGAATGTCATTCAATATCTGGATCAAAGGTTAAAATAGACAGTTTTGCAGGTTTAGATATTTAAGACATATACTTAGAAAAAAGTTTAAAGTAAGCCTGTGGAGTTTACATAACCACAGCTTTATGTGCACCATCTGTGCTTCTCTGTAATTAACACTCTTCAAGTCCTTGAGGGCTGACATTGTGTTGAATGGATGCTCTCTCTTTCCTCAGCCAATGTTAAGAGTTTTCGAACTTACAATGTGTAGAAATGAAGTAGAAATGAAGTAGACAGGTGTAAAGGAAGGAGCGCAGACTATATCATCAACTTGTGTCATGAAGTTCCCTGTTTGATGCATCATACTCATTCTTTTCTGATCCATTCCAGCAAAAAACGCCTACTTTTGTTTCAGTGCCTTCACTCATTGGTTTCTTAGGAGGCCATTGAAGCTCATAGACAGTAGTCAAACTGAAAATGCTGACTCTCACCATTCTAGATAGTGGTAAAGAAGGGGAGTTAAGACTATAGCCTCACTGCATGCCTCTAAGCCTTAATATACTTAAAAACCCCAGTTGACATTATATAAATTGCGTACATGAATAAAATATATTTATAAGGCTATTAACATTGGCCTTTTCACATGGACTCAAATGGGGTTTCCATGGCTATTAAAACCAGTTTAGGGTGGACAGCCAAGACACTCTATGCTGGTTTTCTTCAACAATGGAGTGTGGTATTACTTGGGACTAAAACTTGGTGAATGCTTGATGCATAAGCGAGTACATAGGATGTCAATTTAGTAGCCTTACCCCCTTGTGTGTCCCCTGCAAGTGGAAAATTTTTGTCCGGCATCTCCATAAGTTTGTAACAACTGGACCAAGACAGATAACATGGCAGACAAACATGTGCTCTGAGTATCTTAAGTATTTAAATAAAGGCATTTATATGATTTATTACACAGAGATCACGTAATGTCCATGCAATGTTCCTCGAGGGCAAACTCTGCAGAGAAGAGAGTTGGATCTTGCAAAAGTCTCATGTTATTTTAAGAAAGAAATTTTTATAGAAAGGGAGTGTTTACATACAGATTCAGGGACTTGTACAACATGGATATCTAGTGGTTTGAAAATCTGTGCATGTTTAGTATGCAGAAAACAGTAACAGTAATGGGAGGAAATGAAAAATGGACAATGTAAAAGCCAAAGACATGATCTTTAGACATTGAGCTTAAGATATCAGAGTGCTGAGTTGATGTTCCTGATTTACCTGGTTGCATTTTCTCTCTTTCACTCTAACTGATTTTTTGAGTCTCGAACTGGTTCAAACTAAACATAATTAGTGCATTTCAGGAATGTGTGAGAAGCTGATTGATGCCATCTATGTCTTGCTCAAATGGAGTGTGCCCCTGTCTTCTTTTGTTTCACACTCTAAAAGCGTTTTAAGGCTATTTAATAATCACCTCAGACTCACTTAAATCTGCCCTTTTACATGGATGTGATTCCTACAATGAGAGTTTTATTGCACAGAAGGAGTCAAGATTTAGCTTCACAGAAAAACCTACGGGGCCGTATCTGTTCATTGGCTGCTTTGGCACCTTCTTGTACTTTTTGGCTACTAAGAGACACCATCACATTTTTTTTTTTTTTTTTATCAGTATACGATAAATTTAACACGTCAAGCTTAAATCAACATGTGCTATGATCTACACCATCTTTTCACTACATCTGTTATCTCATATTACAGCAGGGGAAGGTTCAATAACCCGTATTCTTAGCGTAATATCATCAATAATGTCTGCTTGTACCTTTTACAGCAGTGGACGTGGACAAGACCAAAGGCATAAAACACAGCCCTCTTTTTTATGCTCCCTCCTCGCGACACACAAGGACAAAAGCGCACACACACACACAACCACTCACATGTGTACCCTTCTTGTTATCAGGATATACTACAGCTGCTGGGAGAGTGAGCGATCTGTTTGTGCGCGTGTGTGTGTGTGCTTTTGAAGCAGTTGGCCATAGCAATTTTGCAGGAGTGAACAGTGACCTTTGACTCCATTACAGCTGATTGGATTGGTTCTCCCCCCGCGCCGGCTGGCTGTCTGCCCGGCTCTACACCCTGCAGTGACACAGCCAGGGCCACACATTGCCTCACTTACCCCTTCTTCCCTCCACTCCCTCCCTGTATCCATCTACCTCACCTGTCCTCCCATGGCTCCTCTTTGCTTCTATTCATCCATCTCTGCCTCTCTCTTTTTTTCCCCCCTCGGCTACTCTTTCTTCTCTCCATACAAATAATCCTAAGGGCCTCTTTTCCTCGATGATGCATCTCTCTTCTTCGTCCATCCATCTCCATCCTTAACCCTCCTTTCTCTTTCTCTATCATGCCGTCCCTCTGCTGCTGCCCTCCTGTCTGCCAGCTTATACCATTTTTCTCAGAGGTCTATAAGTCATTACTGCTATAGATGTTGCCTAAACATCTTATTCATTTCTGGAAAGTTTTTTACTCGATATTTGACCACCTTGCAGCACAGAGCCACAAAAGCAGTAACAAGTTTTGTTAGGCTGAAGTTATTATTATGTATTGATTTAAATTGCATTTCAACTGATCAAATGTTGCACATGCCCCAGTACGACGGATTACTGGAGTCACATCAAGAATAATTATTTTTTGCTTCATGTTTTACTTTGAGATTCAAGTCAAAATTAATTATTTTACTATGAGAATAAAGTCAAAATTAATTGTTTTACTACAAGTTTAAAGTCGTGTTCTTTTCAGTGTTCTAATACTTATGATAATCTGATGCTGATGTGCTAAAAGTTGAAGTATATCCTTGTTTGTAAAACCCAAGTTAAAGTATAATTTGACGAAATGCTCCGTGGTCGTCATTTCCTCCTCCTCGTAGACTGTCCTCAATTATATTTCGACTTTATTCGTCTAAATTACATCATTACTTTTGACTCACATCTTGTAGTAAAATAATTAATTTCGACTTTTAACTTGTTGTAAAAATAAATAACTTTGATTTTATTCTTGGAGTCAAATAATTAATTTCTAATTTAATCTCGTAGTAAAATATGAAGTAAAAAAAATCTTTATGTGGTCCCAATACTCCTTCATACCCCAGAAATACTGTAATATTTGTGAATGTGGTCCTTTCTCTTTTGCTTTGTCCCTGTCATCTCTGTGGCTCTTTCTCTCTCTCTGGTTGAGGTCACAGTCAGGTTAGATTCACTGTGGCTCACTCAATCCATCACCAGAGGGATGTTCATGTGTTTTGACACATAAAAATAAATACAGACACGCTGGGTCTGCTCTGTGATGTGAAACTGACTCTTGAAAATACATTGTGTTTTGTGAGAGCATAACGATGTGTTGGACTGTAATCATGGATCCAAGTGCTGAATAAACTTAGTTTTGTTTAAGAAAGAAGAGATCCCAACCAATTTACTGTTATAGTCATCCAAAGCCATTTGACTGATAGTGGCATATTTAGAGATACTGTATAAAATGAATGAAATATCATTTCACTCAATAACTTGGTTCCTAGACAAGAAGTTTGTCATTATAGAACTGATTTCAGACCTACTGCAAAAACAGTAGCCCCTCAAAGGGCAGCCCCATTTCCAAGGCTCCTTCAAAAGCATCATGAGCATCCTATTTTCTTCTGAGCCACAAAGAATGCTTTCTTCACACCAGGTGCATCTTTTGTGCCAACACATCCTGATAGTCACTGCACATAAGGGTTGCAAAATTCCAAGTGTTTTCAAAGTCAGAAACTTTTCATGGGAATTTCCAGATAGTAAAACAAACTTAAGGGACTTGGTGGGGATTTTCAAGGAATTTATATCAACTACATTTACCTGGTCATTTCTATGTATAAATATTTGACATTGTGGTTTGTTTTAAGCAGACATTTCTAATACAATATTTCTAAATGACATTATGAATTAATTTTCTCTCCCTGGGTCTAACTGTTGCAAATATAGGCATTACAATTTGTCATAAGTAAACTTACATGTAAATATGCCTAATCCAACTTGTCAGTAATCAGTTTTTAGAACTCTGGAACTTTAATGTTTTCTTCAGCAGATTAACAAAAACTATGAACAGTGAAAAGTAAAGGAAGATTCAGGTATATAAAATAGCCAAGAAAAGATCGAAGTCCCATGTAATTTTTTCACCCCTTAAAAACCCTTTTGCTCACCAAGTGCAACAAGACGACACACTCCCAAATGGCATCGCAATAAACCTCTAAATCCTAAATCTGAGTGTATGGTTTCAACTCAACTGAGTAATTAAAAATACAAAAGTTGAAAAACAAAAAGAGCGGCAGTGGGACTTTGTTAGGCAAGTAGAGGTTGCTGATTTAAGTCCCAGTAGAGACTAAAAAAATGGACAATTGGCTGATAGCCGGAGCGGTGTCAGTGCAGCATGGCACTGTCAAGATGCCCCCGAGCAAGGCACCAAACCCCCGACTATCCATAGTGTGCGCTGATGGTGCAGATCCATCACAAAATCTCCCCCCATGTGCATTAATAAAGTATATCTTCTTCTTTTAAGCTTTAGATTATCTATGAAATAAAGTTGTGTTGATTATTTTTTATCCTACTTTTACTTTGCACCTTCAGACTTTGGAAATTCCAACCAGATCGTTTCCCACCTAGAGCTGACTCCAAAAACATCACCAATGTATTACAATCAGATTTGCACTTTTTTTTAGAAGTGCAGCAAGCTGTAATTTAAAGGCCACTTTATAGCTGCATAAGTTGTTCTATTTACTGTTCCCTAACTACATCCAGCTTGGGAGACAAAATCATGTGGATTCCTCTTTTTTTTTTTGACATCAAGTTTCCTCACTGGCTCCAAGTGAGATCATTTTGAGCTTCTTCTTCATTGAATGCCATGTTTTGTTAGCTTTTTGTCACTTGTGTTGAATTTGCTGATTCTCATTGCTCAAATGAGGAGTTTCCCATCCAAGCAAGGTGGCAGATGGCTGGATGGAAGTGTCTTGTAAAGGATTCCTTGCTGTTTAGCTCAAGGTATATAATTTTAACAGACTCTAGATATTATAATCTGCACTAAGGCTTTCTGGTGTCAGCTAACAAACTTAACTCAAGCTGCTGGATCTCCAGTCTGGTCTGGAGCACACGGCTGACAGGTGCATGCTTTGATTTATGACTGACAGATTAAGTGCTTCTAACCTCTAGTAGTGTTTCTTGTTCTGGCATCACCCTGTTTGTAAACAAAACTGATGATGGCGCGAAAAACTGCCATTTTTATCACAGCACTCAGCAATCTGAGCTGAAAGTACTTCAGCTTTCAGGACACTGTTGTGCTCCTTAATGTCATTTCCCTCTCATTGTCCCCAACACTGCCCTCAACAACTTGTGACAAATTATTTCTATGCTACCTGCTGAATGTCTAATGTCTTTGCTGCATAGATAACCATCAATCTTGAAATCAATGTCATGAGTTCACTTCACACAATCAGTGTCTCTCTCCATCTTTCATCCCCCCTGGCACTGCGGTCGTGAATGGCTGGCCTCTACTATTGTGAACCATTGTAATGGAAATCTAGACCATGTAAGCAAGGTTATCACATTTTGTCAGTTATTTCTCAAGGAAATAAAAACATCTCAGTCAGGGTCGGTACAGCACTTCTTGCTGTACAAAGAAAACCTTCTTTTCTCTACTCAAACAGAAGTGGTATAATAAGAACACCATGCCAGGATAACACGATTGAAGGGAAAACACTGGGAAGAAAGTCTGCCACTGCTCAGTAGGCTACAACAACTGATTAGGGTCAGAAATAACTGCAAGACTTTGGTATAACTGTTTGTGCTGCAATAACAAATCTCTGAAGAAAAAGAAGACTAAAAAGTTTTGTTTTCAAGTGTATTCATCATTGTCGAGACTCAGAACATTTTTCATTCTCCTGTTAAAGATTTCTTCTACTTTTACAAACATCCCCACTGCTGCTCTTAAATACTTCATATGATTAATGAATGATAACAGCATTAACCTTTTTGGTAGTATCAGAAAGAAGATTTTCTTAAAGAATGCAATAAGGGAAAGTGGAAGTGTTCGTTCTGAGAAATATAGCATTTAATCCTGCTGAATTAACCTCAGAGGAAGCTCTTTATTTAATATGTACAGTTTGAATTAAAGTTTCAGTGACCCTGGCTCTTTTTCTAACATAAAAAAAGAAGAATACTACATTAATAGTGCTATACGGTGATAAAAAGCAGGAGCATGAACCTGCTCGATGGCTTATTAGTACATTTACAGCACCGCAAGCTACGTTTTTAGCATAAAGACATCTCTGAAAGACTCATAAAGGGTTTTCACACAATCACAGTTCTGGTTGTGGATCAAATTCTGCTCTGAACGTTGCTCTAGTGAACAAGCCAATGTTCATACCAGTTAAGGAGGAATGAAAATAAAAGGGCATTACTCATTTAGAAGGACACAACACACCTGCAAAATAGTGGAGTTTTGATGTAATTTCATGGGCAATACTTTACTTGAAGGAGTATGCACAAGACTGACCTGACATCTGTCATTAAGTTGAAGGAGACTTCATGCATGTTAATGAATGATGTCTTTATAAGTCATTTCTTGAATTATGTCACCTTGAATGCAACATTGATATTGTATGGGGATGTTTTTGTTATGACAACTGGACATTGTTGGCAAAACGCTGGCAGGTTAAGTTGTCTTTGTAAATATCAAGTTGCCATAAAAAGACTTCACCAAACAATGTCAACTTTGCATTAAAGGTGACATAATTCCCCGAATGACACTTTGTGACTACATTCATAAACATGCATGAAGGCTCCTTCAACTTAATGACAGATGTCATTCATGTTTATGACAGTTTCATGTTGGTCTTATGTTTACCTCTTTAAATAAAGTGTTACCATTTTATTTCTTTGTTCAACATAAATGTCTCATCTGTACAAATCTTTTGTTGACACTCTAAATGCAACCAGGCAATACAACATACCCATCGATGATGTCATATTTCCAGCTTTTCAGGTTTAGAACCAACTTTTTTCCAGTTCCGGAACACACCAACTGGTTCAAATTTGGGTTCCGGAACTGGAACCGGAATCAAGCCAGTGTGAAAGCCCTAGAACAGGCTGCCTCACCTAGAATACAGGTAGAGTATCCAGCTGTCACAAAGACACTCAGAGACTCAAAGTCATTTTAATGTGGATCCTAGTGGGGATTGATTCACCTTTGATGAACTGCAGCTTTTTTTTATGTTGGAACAAACTCCAAAAATATCATTTAAACCTGAATATAAACCAAAACGTTAATGTAGCCCAAGATAAACCAAATGCTAATGATTTAGCAGCTTGTTGAGGAATTGACTAAAGCTTATCTATGCCAGTGTTTATACCATTTTTATTTTATTTTTTTGAAGAACTGACTGACTATAGAATCTATCTTTTCAATATGTCATCAGGCTCTGACAGACCTTAAGTTTCTTTTGTGATTCTTTACATCTGTAAACTATCCTTAAATGTATTTTTTAAGGATGTAGTCTATGAAATTCTCAAAACTCTGAAAAAAAAGGTTTTGTGTGCTTTTAAGGTCCATCGTACGAAAGCAAGTTTTGCTTTTTAAACCATTTCTGGATATGAATGCAAGTGTATCACTGCAGGATTGTGTTGCCACCTAGGACTCGACCTTGAGTTCATACATGCTGGATTGCAGCAGAAAAGCTCTTTCAATGGCTGCAGCATTTTGTTGCTATGACTGAAATCAAAAGCACAACCTGACTCACATTCAAAGAGTTTGCTTGTTTTTGATACCGCTCTGAGTGAATAGACAACAAGTTTCTATCCTGTGATGTCTTTTGTTCTCTGAAGCAAACAGACTAGCAAAAGAGAGAAAGAGAAAGATGGTCCACCTCACACGAACAAACCTTTTGGAAGCAAACTGCAATAATAATAAAGCACTAACGGGCTAATGGAGAACATTTCCTCAAAGCTGTCAAGTGTTGATAGCGGTTGCTTTTTATGATGCTGCTGAACATATTTACGTGCACTTAAAATGGTACTTCAACTCTTTTAACATTGTCTGACTCCATAAACAGTTGTTTTTAGTGCTGTAAAAAGGACGGGCAGCAGAGAAACTGCCTTCTAACATCCAAAACATGATGTCACCCCTCTCTTACTTCACAGCCCCCTTCACATTTCACACAGATCCATCTTTGAAGCAGGAAAAAGGTGTTCACAACCATCCTGATGCACTTAGGTAGTTTCATATGTAGTTTCTTAATCAGGTGACATTCAAAACAGAAAAAAGGTAGACACAAAATATATACATCAACTCCAGAGGGTTTTAATCTGTTGTCTGCAGTACCCTGTTTGTTTGTTTTTCCTGCAGAACTGCTTTGAGGAGAAACTTAAACTTAAACTTGGAGCTTTTTGACTGTTAAAGTTTGACACATTTCTACAAGCTCTGATGTTGAAACTGACTTGTTTATGCTTCTAAAGCTTACTTTGTGTTGTTCACATTTTGCAGTTATTCAGACAGAAACATTTTAAACACAAGAAAGTCTTTGCATAGTTGTTGTAGTGGATGATTTCTTGTTCTCAACAATTTTGGCAACATAGTTGGTTTTGGAATCAGAATATCAGTCAAGGACTCTCTGAAGGTTGAAGTAAGATGCAACAAAGTTTTATTTGACAAGCAGACAAAAAAATGACGTATCAATGGCCAAAGCGCAAAATTTCCTATCTGCACTTTGTGAGGCAAAAATACTTAGTCTGTATTGGATAGACGCATAGTAGAGATAACACAATAGTATAGTAATATGGTCCAAAAACAGTGTATTATCTATTGAGTATACTTGAAAAGCATAGAATTCTGTAAGAAAATAAGATTTTTTTTTAAGTTTTCTCAAAAACTGAATTTTTCAGATAGGAGGTTTTTCACTTCAGCCAACAATATTGAAAAATAGATGTAGACTAGTACTGGGGAACACAGACTAGCATAGGTTTTGCAGTTCATTTTATTGGTAAATGTAAATATCAATAGATGTTCAAAACCTTATTCGAGTTGATAAAAAATAAAAAATTCCAAAATTTCCCAAGAACTTTAGGAAAAAATGTAATTAAATTGAGAGCAATAAAACCTTTAAAGTTTCTAACAGACCACAAGCTGAAATTTTCTGGAAATTTTCCACCCCTTTGCATCCCTGACAGTAACACTTTAGTTTGGTAGATTTTTCTAGAGTGACTGCATGTCTTGTGTCAGAATAATCATCCTTTCTTCAAGCTACATGTCCTCAGCCGTAACAAATATCTGTAAAGCACTTACATGTCCTGGTTCTTAACATCCCTGTTCTGGATGAAACAAAACAAATGCGTAATGCTGGTAACAGTGGTTTGTCTCTATGTGTCAGTCAATGCCTGTTCCAAGGCTGTTTCTGTTTCATCCAATAAAAAACAGGCTCAACACACCATGAGTCAAAGTTCCGTACTGATTTGTTTGCACACGTCAGTCAGTTTGCTGTTTGTATGTTACTAAGCTGACCCTGTTCATCGTACTGACAGGATCCGGTGGAACGTGTCAGGTGGGCAAGCAATGATGCTGAAAAGAAAGTAAATGTTTTCTGAAGAGCTCCATAACAGTTGCAGCTTCCTTTGAACAATAACAGCCAAAGCATTTGTTGTGTTGACAGATCCCCGCGGTGGAAATGCTGAGTGAAAACAAACAGTTGATACATATTGACTTGATCTAGTATTTATGTTCTTTTACAACATGAAAGTCCTTGTGTTATTTTTTTACTAGTTTTGTATAGTTGAATTTTTTTACTGAACATTGGTTGCAACAGAGGTCTAACTATTTTGACTTAATCATTGTTTTCAACAAATTGCGTACTCGTTTTTTTTGTCCCACTCCCATTTCTTCTTTTTATATTTTGAAACTCTACTTGGAATCCTTTAAAGCTTAAGCTTAAATTTAATTGTAAAGTTGAGCAAATTTTCAACTGGTCTTAACATTTTGATCAGACATGTATCCAGGGGTGGAAGTCATTAATTACAAATACTCAGATTACTGTAATTAAGTAGTTTTTTTTTGGGAACGTGTACTTTATGAGTAGATTTTCAAGTCTGTACTTTTACTTGTAGTCATTATGCCATGTAATCTACTTAGTTGCTTTAAAAATCATAGTTGAGTACCGAGTACAATTTTCATTCGCATCTAGACCTTTTATCTGCATTTTTGTAGCCATTAAGGTGATTTGATAGCAAACAAGCCAATGAAAACCAGGACATATGGATGAAAAAAAAAAAGTTAATAGATGTGAATGATTGGTTGCTAATTGATTTTGTGGTGGGAATTTAACCAGTTTAAATAGTAATAGTCAATCGTTGTGGCAGCAACTGCGCCTTATCTAATTTTGTTTTTTGTCTGCTTGAGACCTTTGCTCCATAAGGAAATAAAAACTTAAAATGAGAAGAGAAAGACAGAAAAACAATGAAAATGGGCGAAAACACTTGTTTTCTATCTTATCAGTCATGAATAATCATTGAATGTTAGCACTTTAACTATTGGTAAAGCAAAACACAAAATTTAGAGCCCTTTCTGGAGAGGTGACAGTGACATCACCAGTTAAAAGTAACTAATAATCTGAGTAGTTTTTTTTACCAATACGCTGTACTTTTGCTTGAGTATTTTTCTGACACCAGTACTTTAACTTGTGATTCAGTAATATTTCAGCAATGTAACAGTACTTGTACTCGAGTACAGATTTTCAGTATTCTTTCCACCACTGCGTGTGTCTATGTAACACACCACCCTGGGTTAGAATTAGAAAGAAAACTTTTCTCAAGAGGAAAAGTTCAACGTGAATACAAGTTTCTTAAAAACTACAAAGTGAACTGACCAAATGGTAACATACCTGTGTGTGTGTGTGTGTGTGTGTGTGTGTAGGTGTCTGAATGTTAGCTTAACTACTCCCTGAGGAGAAATTAAGCAGCGGCTCTCTAAAAATGGCCTGGTTTACAGAGTGCATGTGTGTCTTAGAGGTTATCATCATCCTCTTCTGAGTTTGCCCTCAAGTCTTTGACAAAACTCTGACTGGGCTTTGATCACTTTCTCCCCTCTCTCTTCACACTCTGTGAACTCTCATCTTTCTTCCTTTTTTTTCTTCCTGTCTTTCTCCTAAACCCTTTGCTTCCATTTACTTCCTACCCCCTCCCTCCCCATCAACCCTCCCTGAACCTTCACTGCCTCACTTTTCGGTCTCCCTGCTCTGAACTTCCTCTTTGTGACAGATAAGAGAGAGAGAGAGGCAGAGAGACATCTGTCTAGAAATCAAAAGTGCAGGGCGTTACGTCTCCGCACAAATTCCTACACACCTTATAATTGCTGTCAGCCATTCCTCCGACAACTCAGTTAATTGCCTGCCATCCAATTTAGGGTGAGACTGGGGAGGCGATGAGACAGTGAGTGAAAAAAAGAGTGAGAGAAAGAGAGATGACAAAGGGTGTAAAGAGGGTGGAGGTGGTGTAGAACCAAGCTGCTAAAAGAGACAGCTGAGACTGCTAAGCACTGAAAAAAAGAGATTTGGGGAAAATGTGTTAAGGAAATGGAACAGATAGTGAATTATATTTAATAAAAGTAGATCCTGTCACATTCATTGGATTTTCACCATGCTCTAACAGACGAATCTCAGAATGGAGCTCCAATCACACCCATTAGCGACTTGGCATAATGATTCCAGGTGGGAGGATTGGACAGAAGCGGCCATTGTTCCTGCAGACGTTCTGCTGCAGGGTAATTGCTTTAAGTGCTGCCATTAATGGGCCATTGAGGTATTTATATATATTATAGAAAAGAATTATCAGTTTTTGTTCTTCTGCAACACCAAGGGATGTTTAAGAGTGTATCTGAGGTCTGCAGCGGTGCTTGAATGTCAGGTCTTGTATCCCATCTGCAGGTAATTCTAACAACAAGGCTTAAAATACAGGAGTTCAGAGAGGGAGACCTTTGCACGGATGCTGGAGTGTGTCAGCGCACTGCCAGTAAGGCAGAAGAATAAAAAGCAAACAGCAGCAGTGATCAGCAGTCAGTGCTGAACTTAAAGACCAGTCCACCCAGGGGATCTAACCCCGTGGAAACACAAGAGAAGCAAGGGCAAAGTGTGAGGAAAATCTAATAAAGGAAAGCTGTTATGTTGTCTCATCCACAGAGTCTCGTCGAGTCCTACTGAACCCTTACTTAGAGATATCTGGTGTAACAGATCAGAACACATCCTTTGTTGTTAGGCCCTTTATTTATCAAAGCTGAGTTGGCTTTTCGCAGATTCCGCCTCCTTCTGATGTCTACAGTCACCAGAAGTGGTAACTGTGCAATGCTAATAAGCTCAAACAGGCCGACAGGGATGCCACTGATGCAGATGCACCTGTGGAATTATTCATCTGTGAAGCAGACCTGTAGAGCGCCATAATTACTTTTCACCAGCATCTATTTACATCATTACCTGGTTACTTTGCATAAACACACAAACAGTGAGTTGCATATTTTCTACTCACATTTATTTACCAAAGGGACAAATTATGTGCTGGACTGAGAAAATGGACAGTGTGTTTACTGTTGTAGTCAGCTCAACACTATTTCATGTCTTTCTCCCAAACATTATGGTACCTTTTAGAGGCTGTTATGAGGAACCTGTTATTCCTTTCCACACTTGGTTTAAAGATGTGCATTATGGTTCCTGTTTGCATATCTGCTTTTTTTTTTTCCTTCTTTCCCCAATGCATATTTAAGTACGCATAAAGTAGCGGGTCCATGGAGGTTTTTTACATTTTATATTTTCAAATAATTATTCCCAAATATTTTTATTTTTGTAAACCTGTTTTTACAAGTGTTGTAAAACACATTAATGGATACATGGATGATGCAGATGTTATCTTTCAAATGGTGGTGGGTGGCTTGATCTGAAACATCAGTGTATCAATACCAATGTTGTCGATACTTGCGAGATAAGATCGATTCTTAAGTTCCAGTTTCTCTTCTGTATTTGCGCTCCTTTCACTCACTCTGCCCTTCTATCTCCTCTTTCTCTCCTGTGAGGGTTGCTGCTAAGTAACGTCACTTAGACACGCACTGCTTGCTCCGTGATGGCAGAGAGGAGCATCAGTGCTAATTTACGGCTGAATACCAAACAATGCTAGCTGTGGTGCTAATTTCCTAAATACTTTAATGTTTCTGTAATGGTTAATCTACCAGTGTGTGCAAGCTCTGTGATCAAAATGATACATTTAACGCAACAGTAGTTGCTGTTATCCATAGATATTCAAATTTACTGTCCTACAACAAGGTAGAAAAAATTAAAGCACATGATAATTTTCTCATATACAAATTAGTTTTTTACTTTCATTCATGAACAGAAACAAAAGTTTTAGTGGTTGTGCCGTCCTTGATTAACTTGACAAACTGCTTTTCTATGTAAATAATACATTTACTTAGTTTCGGATCATTAACAAATTTTGCAGCATTGTACAACACTACTCCCAGTCAGAAATGGACGCATAAAGCAACTAGACCGCTCTCTTAAACTGCACACCAGTTCACTCCGCATTCACTTGTGCGAAAGCCAAGGAAGCGTATCGTGTTTGATCACACTGGCCAATTAAACTGGACTTAAGCGTTGAAGAGTGCGTGGTCATGGTTCGGATGGCCAGTGTGGCTGCGCTAGCTCGAAAAACACACAAAATAACAATAAACACATTTACAAAAAAGCCCGAGATGCTAAATTAATCTGATTGGTAGAACATGATGATGCCTATATGCATTTTATGGTGTTTCCAAGTTTATCTGCCACCACTAATTTGGTCATTATTCTGGCTTGGTCGCCTTGGGGATCTTGTTGCAGCAAAGAAATGTGACAAACAGATCAAACTTTTTCTGTTTGCGTGGCTCTATGTAAAATTTAACCTCTTTTTCCATATATACTTTTGCAATAATGAATAACATATGTGACTGTAATTAGTTTTCACTTTTGGAAGGAATTTGTAACTCATTTATCAGTTTTTCATGGAGATCACGTTGGGAACCGTTGAAAGGTACCGTTGGCATCTGTTGTAGATAAAATCTTGCTTTCTAACACTTTGTTAGATCTTTTAAAAGTAGCCTGGAGTTGTTGTTCTTTTCTTTGAAACACATTTTGTATTGAGTTGATGATGCTTGGTTTTCTGTGGGCGAAGCCATAGGTACAAAAACATAATGTGGATTAAAAAGAAGTATGGCTTAGTGTTTTCTTTCTCTTTTTTGTCTAGGACATGAGGCGGCTGAATAAAAAAACTTTTATTTCAGATAGACTCACTGTTGGTTTGGTTGTAATCGAGTTCTAAAGCATAACTTTTCAAAGGTTTCTTTTTTTCAATGCAGGAGAACAGTTTGGTTTGATACGGTCGAAGCTGTGACAGAAAAGTTTGGCACCAAAGAAGAGTGAAAAGTGAGACCTGTCGTGTCAGCGCTCAGACACAGAGTTCTTTCTCCTCATGTTGTCATTCAGCTAAATCAGAACTTTTTGAAGGTGTGCTGGAAGCTAAAATTAAAGTCTATCTCTTTTGGAAAAGAGAGTCACATTCAGTGAGAGTAAAATAACAAAGGTGTGCTTTTCTTGTTCTGTATATCAAAGCCTTGTATCATACACTATGGAAATCGAAAATGGACTACACTTACCTATAGTACATCCTCACCAAAGCACCTTACATTTCCCCTCTTTGATATTTTCAAAACCTTGCAATTGTTGTTCATGTGTGCTGTATTTCAAAGCGATCATTGTTAAAACTCTGCAGTTATAACACACAATGTGAGCCACTGTATACCAAACCTGCAGGACCACACATAAAGACGTGGTGTAGTCCTTCTGCACACATTGGAGACATATGAACAAACACAGTATTATTGACAACAAACATGTACACCCACACACTGTGCTGTGAAACTCATTAATAATGCAGCATCATCAGCAGACTGAGGCAGAGACAGAGAGGAAAACAACCACAGCTCGACTTAAATAAACCCAGCAATGTTCCTGTAGACGGAGTGGCCAATCCCCGCTCCTCTCCAAAATGAGTCTCCCCTCTGGGCACTGGCTGCAGCTTTGATGAATATTCATGGGTACATTCAGCAGTGCGAAGGTGGGGGGAAATGTAAACTCAGGAGAGGAGTTGGAGGGAGATGGCAGCAGGATGTGGAGGCGGTCAGAGGGAGCACTGTGGTGGTGCTTATTTGTCATCGTATGAGTGTTTGTGTTTTCCCGTCTCTTGGGAGCAAAGATATATGAAGAAGTATATACCACGGGGACAGCTGACATATGAAAGAGCCTGATACACAGAGCGCAGGGGTCAAAGATCACAGAGAAGAACATGTGAGTGGGTGCTCTTCCTCTGTTTGTGTGTTTGCGCTTGTTGTGGCGTGTAGCGGTAACCCTTAGGCTGATTTCAATTTGTGTCCAAGACAAAAGCAGTAGGGAGGAAGATTTTTCCATAACACAAACACACATGTATGGGTCATTGACAGATAAGACCTTTGAATGGGCTATTTTTAAAATCCTGAAAATGAGGATACATATTTGAGCATTATTCAAACATCTGGAATGTAGTGTACACATGCATTCATGCAAAAAACCCATTTAAGAAATTAATGTTTTTTTAAAGTTGAATTAAAGGGACAGCCATGAAAAAAATCAGTTTGGGCTGCTGTGGGTCATCTCAAAATTAATATATTTCTTTAACAATACTAGTACTTCAACAAATATCAGTAATTGAATAAACAGCTTGAGAAGGACAGGCTTATAGATTTCCAGATAAAACTTATTTTTTCAGTTACCCAAAAGTGGCTAGTGCATTACAGTAGTTACACAAATAGGTTTATTTCCAAATATGAGAAAGACTTAATAACCGTCCAGGTGTTTCATTAGGTTGGTGTAATGCCCCGTCCTTGAGGTGTTTTCAAAATTAAAGTCCTGAAATTGTGTTTTCCTGATGGTCACCCCAGATGACATTTCGTATAATGAACATATTTGGACAACAGTTGTTTATTACCATGGATATATAAGTGCAAATGCTTCATAAATTCTTAGTGAATGCAAAAAAATATTTTAAAAATTGAGCCAAATAGGACAAGCAGGTGTCATATCATTGACCCCTATTTATATGTGTATTTATATAGTTTGGTCATTATGCTGTGCGCGGTGGATTTTTAAAAGTGCACAAGCAGTATTTGTTCTGGCATTCTGTGCTTGTTTGACATT
This sequence comes from Thalassoma bifasciatum, assembly GCA_008086565.1. Taxonomy (NCBI): domain Eukaryota; kingdom Metazoa; phylum Chordata; class Actinopteri; order Labriformes; family Labridae; genus Thalassoma; species Thalassoma bifasciatum. The sequence continues at coordinate 14,153 of RPOG01003156.1, read as the reverse complement.
TAAAGGGAATGGGGAAAGGGAAAGCAGTGAAAGGATCAAAACATGCAATAAAGGTTACAACCGTCAATGGAACTGAAAGGGAGACTTAGCAAGGTAAATGCTTTATTTGATAAAGGCAACACTCATGGTTTTGTGATTGTGTTTTTCTCTATTTGAGCCCTCTCACCAACAGTAAAACCCCAGTTTCCTTTTTACCCTTTTATTACTCGCTCAGCCTCGATTTGGCCTTGACAACCAGCAGACTCCAGCTGTATTGGCAGAAGCTGATGTTCTGGCATGCCTTGGTGACACATTACAACATCATCATTAGTGGCTGTTACACACGCTGCAGCCAAAAATGATGTGCTACATCCAGGTGAGATCACAGGGACTGTAAGCAGATGCATGCTGCAGCAGAAGTGGGCTGACAGTAAATGATGGCCCTTTTGGGATGTGGAGACAGTTTGTGGTTAGTTTGGAGAACTACAAACAAAGCAGCATTACAGAAGTGTCTAGATCCTTCAGTTCATTCAAAGCACCAATAAAACACTGCAACAACACTCCATTAAAGGCACTGTGAGGAGTTTTCATGCTGTGTTGATTTTTGCAAACTCTGTGGTTGAAATCTGTTGTGTTTTTCTTGGATTAAAACTCTATTTCCCATCACAGTATCATCACTCACTGTTTTAGAGGTGCTGCATTTCTTATGGGAGCACATAAACTTTGTGCAAATCTTTACAATTCTGCCTGCCTTTGTTCAAGATAACGTTTTGCAGGATGCAAACAGATGAGGTAATCTTTTCATTTCTATTTTCAGGAAATATTAACTGTAATGTACCGATGCCAAACTTAGTGCTCTGTGATCTTGTGACTCTTGAGTCACACGAGGTGACCAGACATGGCAGACCTAAATATTGTTTTACTGATCTCCTACATCTTAAGTGAAAAGAAATCTTTACAAATGTCAGCTCAGCAAAAATTATAGTATTCTCCTCCAAAATCAAGCAGAGCAGGAGTGGAAAGAGAGAATAATATATGTTTGTAATATAAATTAAATGACAAATTGTGTTGAGAAAATCTAAATTGTGTAGAAAGTATGATACATAGTCCTCATGTTAGATGTTTTCTAAGAATTTGGGGTTTATTTTTACAGTTACTTCCTTATCCCAAGTTTTATTCTTTGTTTTCCCGACTCTTTTTTTTTTTTTTTTTACTTGGTACAACTCAGGACGAAAGGGAGATGAAGACATGAGGCACAAGATGAATGAAGGCAGCTGGAGGGATGGAAAGAGAGGGGGGAGTTAGGTGAGAAGAAAAGGTGGGAAGGGGATCAATGGAGGAGGTGGAGGAGTTTGAACAGTGTAAGACAGTAAGGATTATGGTGGATCAAAGAATATTGTTCCAGGCAACACAAAGAATCCGACCAGTGGGACGAAGACAGAGAATGAGAAAGACCTCAAAAAAACTCTGCAGGGGGGGAAACAAGTTTCAATGATTAATTCAGAAGAACATCTTAAAAACCACAGCAGAGGTAGGGCTCTGGGAGTAAAAAAAAAAAGAAAAAGGAAAAAGGAACACCTCTTTAATTCTAATAGGTAAAGTGTATGTGTGTATTTTTGGCAGGGAGAATAGGTGGGATGTAACCACAGTGGTTTGAATGCAGATGCTACCAGCTGCAGTGCAGGGATAGAGGCCCTTTATCCCAAGAAACCAGCAGAGAGAGAAGGAGCTCCTATGAAGGGAGAGTAAAAATAGACATGGCACTGCAACAGAGGCTGATCCACACTGCCAATATCAGCTTGAAGTCCTGCGGAAAACCAAATACCAAACTGACAAAGCTGCCAACACTTCTTGGCGTCCTGGGAGTGTAAGGCACCTTAGCGGTACAATCAAGTTAGAAAGGTTTGTCGATTTGTTCACTGCTTTAATTAACTGAGTTGTCCTGAAGTACCACTGACGGATCTATGTGTCTGTGTATACGGTCTGTCTGTCAGTCAGCTGATCGGCTGGTCAGTTTCTGTCTGTCTGTCTACAAGGGCTGGGCAATTAATGGCAAAATAGATTAAATCGCAATATAGCCTGCTGCAATATTCTTATTGCAAACAGTGCAATATTTCTTTAGCCTGAAATGTGTCAGAATACCAGATACAATTCCTTGCAGTAGTTGTTTTATGCTCCACACCAGTTAATATACCAAGTGATATCAAATTTGCCATTTGAGCCAAAATATCTCTTATTTTTAAAACAATTATTTATTCCTAGTTTTATTTCTTGAATTTGGTGCTCTTTTTTTATAAAGAGTGATTTATTGTTTGTGTTTGTTTCACAACACACAAGATTAGGAACCTGTGAAACACAAAATAAGCAGCAATTACAATACAGGGAAAAACGATTGTAGATAAATTGGCCTTACAAATCATTCAGCCCTACTGTCTAAACACCTATTTATCTATCTACCTTTATCTCTATGCATCAAATTAGGGGTGTTAATTTCCATTTGTGCAGTCAAAAACTTTAACATCAATGACAAAAACATTTTTTAAAGATGTTCATGGCCACCAGAGGCTGATCCTCAATGTTATACAGATATTATCAAACCCTTTCAGACAAATAAAATTGATATTTTCAATTAGAAATTAAAGAAATTAACTTTTAGACACTGAAAAAGCACAACATATCAGCAGATATTCCCGGCCACCAGAGCTGAATTTTGATTTTTCTTTGACATTTTTGTTCTACTTAATCCCATCTGCCTGTAATTTATTCAGTTGTCTTAAGAAAAACCCATAAAATTACCTTAAGGACTAAAAAGAAATCCACATGGGAACTCATTGTACCCAGAAGATGAACTCAGTGACTTTAATGTCTATTCCGTTTCTTGGTATATTAGTTTCTTAGCACTGTCTGCAAAGTTGTATGTTTAATGATGAATTCTCCAAAATATAGCACAAAGGCATTGCGGACATGGTCCTCAGAAGATGAACCCAAATGGCCTCCCTCAGTTTGACATTTGCAGTGATATTAAGAAGTTCTTGAACATGTACACAATGGAAAGCTACATCCCTTCAGGTATCTATGGCCCCCAGAAGCTACATCTCAATTTTTTATGACCTTATTAGTTAACATTGGACAGCCTGCATTGTGCCTTCTTAAATTTTACATAGAAATTCTGCAACTTATAGGATGAAAGCATTTATGCAGACACTTATGGTCACCAGAGGATGAACCCCAATGACTTTGCTGACCCTTTTAGTTTTATGTGCATCATGTACATTGTGCTTTCTTTTCTAATAGATACTCCAACATAAGACTTTCCAACATCAAATGACTTTACTTCAGTTGATATTTTCAGCTATAAAGTCATATAGCTCAATGGTTCAACATGCCTTTATCTTCCAAATCATGGCAAATCTTATCCTTATGGGTGAAACCAAATAATGTGGTGCTAAAGTATTGGTGAGCTATTAACTTTTCATTTTGATCCATCACCACCTCCAAACATTGAGCTCATTACGGAATACCATTAGATGAATAACAGCTGCATAAGCCTCAGTTGAAAGTTTTTTTATAGTTATATCCTAACCCCATAATAAACTTAGATTCTTTACAATAGTCAGGTGTACTTTAAGAAATTCCAAGTCCAATTTAACAAACCTTGAGTAGCATATTTCAAGTTTTATGTTGAGACATTTACATTTTTTATTGGAACGAAAGGATTGTAATAAATAAAAGCTGTTACAGTTAATGAGGAAATGCTTGTTAATTCATTCTGGCTGTGATTAAATATGCAGTAAAGTCTCTAGGCAGACCTTTGGATGAGATGGAAATAATTGCGCTCAAGAGGACCCAGCTGAATAAATAAAGGTTACTGTGTTTGAATAGAGACTAACAAGGTTAAAGATTCTATGTGGAAACTTCTTTGTTCTTCTAACCAGATGTCAGTTATGTAGGACATAGAAGGAGCACCATTTCTTTTCTCTCTTTTCTTTCTCGTGGAGAGCCAGTCAATATGTCAAGGCAACACACAGCGGTTCACTAACAAAGAAGTATGATGTGAAGCCTGGGGCTGCGGGGGACAGTTCTAAGGTCAGAGTGATATTGTCATGGCTCTGAGTTCTTAGTTTGATTACTATCAGCCTGACGGAGTGCAGAGGGTATTGACTGAGAATCTGAATGGGCTGTCTTAGATATTTATGACCATGCATTGCCCATGCATTTCTGATGCCGTGGGAAAGGCCAGAGACGGATTGAGATTGTTCCGTGAATTGTCTCCACTTTATGGAAATATAAATTTCTGAGGGACTGAATAAAAGTATTACATCACTGAGCGTACAGGCAAGGACAGAGTGTGTAGGCGGTTTCTTGCTGTAAAGACGAGGAGAAGGTTAAAGGTATCGTTCTGGTTGTTTATACGTATATGTGAGTTATGAGACTTTTTTAACAGCAAACTGCCATTCAGGTCAGTCTGGTACAAAAGCTTTAGAGCAAACATTGAAGTTCAAGCCAAGTTTAGGCATTACCTCTTTTTAAAGTGAAGTGATATGGTCCTATCAACAAACCTTGCAAAGCTGAAACATGTCAAAAAGAGGAGCGAGAGATTTTTGAGTCTATCCACGACTTCAACAATGCATTGGCTTTGATTTATGATTGGTAATTTTGGTCCTAATTAAAATTACAAAAAAAAAAAAAAACTGACTGTGAAGTTGTGCACTTGAATGCGATGAGCCAATCACAGTGCATATAGTCATCTCCATACACTCCAACATTCTCTGCATAGACATCAATTGAAATGTTGTGCAGAAAGTCAGTTTTTATTCATGCAACTTTGACACAATTCATCCTGAGAGGCTCTAGGGGGTCTAAGTTAATTTCTAGGGCGTAGCTTCATTAACTTAAAAAGCAGAGATAACAAAAGTTGGAAAACATTATGCTGAATGATTCAGTTTAAAAAACTGTAGCACCAAGCTAACGGGAGAGACACCCTTGGTAAAGATAGGAAAAAGGCCAGTATTTTATTGTTTCCTTGTAATTCCTGTTGACCTTAGCGCCGCCTCTGTAACAATAAAACATCAAGTTCTGGAAAAGGAGACTTCATGATCTGGTCAAAGTATTATATGCAGCATAAGTAGACTGTGAAAATCATCTCAACTGTCCTCTGGTGTACCACAGGGATCAATCTTGGTGCCTTTGCTTTTCTCATTTCTAGTATGATTTGTAACGCCACTGTTCATTCGAGCCCAGCAGGATTTCTGGGTGATCAGTATTTTAGGACTATGTCAATTCAACAAAGATTGAGGTGACTGGAAATTATCTAGAGCTTGTTGCAAAGGATTCAGTTTTACAACACAGTGAAGTTGTATGTCATGCAACATTTGATCCTTTCCTTTCATTTCTGTCTCCAGTTTGCATGAAATTGGAAATATATTCCACCAAACTTCAGTCTTTCAAACTTTCATCTTTAAACACCCAGTATGAGTCATGTTACGCCCATTCAAGAAAAAGATCACGATGTCTTGTGTCAGCTTTTGAACTCGAGATGCGAATACATGTTTCATCTCAACCCCTATCAGATAAAGTAGTTCTTTCCTCTCTTCACTCAGCGTGTCCGCCCTCAGACAGATAGTACAGAAAACCGCCGCCAGAGTATTAACAAGGCCAAACAAAGGTCTCGTAACACCCCCATACTTAAATCCCTTCACTGGCTCCCTGTTGCTTTTTGAATCCAGTCTAAAAATCTCTAACTCACTTACAGAGCCATAAGAGGTCAGGCCCCTGAATAATCGCCAGAACTTATTCCTCTTCTTTGAGCAACTCGCCCACAAGGGTCAAATATGTTACAGTTATCGTCTGTTCCACAACGACACCTCAGCACTCATGTTGACAAAGCTGTCAACTCAATAGCACCAAAACTTTGTGATGCCTGCTGAATTCTGTTTGTTGCATCTTTCTTTATGTTTTGTCTTTTTAAAGTGCTAAATGACTTCAGTCTTTGAAAAGCACGCTGCTTTTCTGACTCACTTCATCATATTTTACTTAAAGGTGCAATGTGTAGAAATTGAAATTTTAGCAACATCTAACATTCAGATTTTAGAATGAGCCTGTTAGTAAAACATTATATTACTGAGCAACAATGTAAAATCATACTGGTTTATGTCTGCCTTGGTGTTTTAGAGGGATAATTGTACACTTGTTTTAACGTACTTCACATATTTACATGAACGTGACATCCCATTTTCACCATTTCTGTTCAACCAAATGTTGCTAACTTCTGCACATTGCACTTTTAATCAGGGTTGGAAGTAATTAATCACAAACACTCAAATTACTGTAATTAAGTCGTTTTTTGGGGCACTTGTACTTTTATGAGTAGATTTTCAAGTCTGTACTTTTACTTGTACTTAAGTAATCATTATGCCATGTTATCTACTTAGTAAGTTTTAAAATCATAGTTGAATGCTGCGTACAATTTTCAATAATATCTGGACCTTTTATCTGCAGTTTTGTAGCCAGTAAGGTGATTTGAGAGCAAACAAGCCAATGAAAACCAGGACATATGGATGAAAAACAAAACAAAACAAAAAAAGTTAATGATTTATCACTTACTGATTTTGTGTTAAGAATATAACCAGTTAAAAATGTATTCGTGGATATTCTATCAATAGTCGTGGCAGCAACTGCACCTCATCTAATTTTGTTTTTTGTCCGCCTGAGACCTTTGCCGAATAAGGAATAAAAACTTAAAACGAGAAAAAGAAAGACAGAATAAACAACCCATCAAAATGAGCGAAAAACACTTGTTTTCTATCTTTTCAGTTATTAATGATTATTGATTGTTAGCGTTTTAACTATTGGTAAAGCAAAACACAAAATTCAGAGCCCTATCTGGAGAGATGACAGTGACATCACCAGTTAAAAGTAACTAATAATCTGAGTAGTTTTTTTGACCCATGCTCTGTACTTTTACTTAAGTATTTTTCTAATACCAGTACTTTTACTTGTGATTGAATAAAATTTTAGCAATGTAACAGTACTTTTACTTGAGTACTGATTTTCACTACTCTTTCCACCACTGCTTTTAACGACTTGACTGTGAAAGGCACACTGCTTTGCTGAGTCACTTTATTATCTTACTTGACCTTACACATATTGATTTTATATGATGTGTGTGATCAGGTTGACGCTTGATTCACTTTTGATGTGAAGAATTGGTAACTGTCTTTAGGTTTTATGAGGTAGTGTGAGTCATAGTTTTGTAGAGGGAACATCTCATAGATCAAGTAGGGCATTATTTGACTTCAGCTATCATCATACTGGATATATTCTGACATGACACGGAACATGTTCTCTGGAGCAGATTTATTATACTTCAGCTTGTCTTTCATGAGAGGGAGTTTGACGTAGGCTTTAGTCATGTGTATCTATAGGGGTCTGGAGCAGTCGTTCTGTATGTGTGTGTTGGACAGGCCTGTGTGAATTGGATCATTCCTATGTTTGAACAACCAGAGCTGAGTTGATTCTACAATCACTTTCACCAGCTGCCGTCATTCATGAGCCATTGTCATGTTGCAAATAGCTGCGAAAAAAAAAGAAGAAGAAGTGGGAAACACGCAACCCTTGTTATTCTGTCAGCGTGAGACGTTGGGTGCTGTGACAAGTATCGGTTGGGTGGGTTGAGGCAGAAGAGGAGGGGGAGAAGAGGAGGAGGGTGGGGGTGGCTGGACCTTGAATTCAAGCAAGCGAGCCAAAGACGAGACCCAGCCGAGTGACGGTGCAGGCGAGGCAGGCGAAAATAAACAGCGGGTCTGAAGAATCAATTCAGTGTGCCTGTCAAAGGACTGTCAAACTCGCCTCCATGATGGACAGTCTGGATGTTCACAGTCTATTTGCCGCCAGGCGGTGGAGCGGCGAGTAAGTGAACCGTGCCGGGCCAAGCACAGACAATATGAAGAGGGAGTGTGGAGCAATATCTGCTGTTGCCATGCTAGATCAGCATAAACGTCAAGGCCGCTCTGGCGTGGCCTGAGGGGTCTTCTGGGGAGAAAACGTGTTCGTGTGTGTGCGTTCTTGCAACTTCGCAATTTATGTGTGTTTGTTACATATTTATAAATGTGTCCTCGTGAGTGTAAACTGTTAACATAAATCACGCTTGAAATCTTAATTAATGTAATCCATTTATGTATGGTTTGATTTGTTTTCACAGTGCACACACAAACACCCACACAAGCAGATTAGATTAATTCACTGAAAAAGTCAAGATTGTGACATTGAAGTAAAGTAATTAACAGCCAGATACTGCTCTCGCATTTACACGGAGCAGCCCAAAAACAAACAGCGTCCTCTGTAATTAGTCACAATTATCACCCGCGTGGTAGCCATGCTGTGCCTCCCACTTTGCACACTTTGGGAAAAAAAAACTGTCTGCAGTTTGATAATGGAGTACATCCAAGAGCCAGCGCCAGACAGAAAACATCATTCCTCAAGTCCCGTTTCCCAGTTTTATCTCTCGAGCTCAACTTGTCATCATCGCTCAGTGGTGAGTGGGTCTCACTTTGAACAGATTAAGTGTAAAACGAAGCCTTGAACAGTAGAATCAGTTTTCTGTCTCAGAAATGAAAGACATTGGAACTTAATCCCAGACAACAGCTTCTCTTTGTTGAAAGTACCAAAAAAAGTGCGCAATGACTCAAAAAGGCTTTTTCAAGTCGAGGAAATCTAATATGAAATTTCTAAACCATCCCCTAAAATAGGGAGAATCAGGAATGACTCTTTCCTGCAAATTGACTTGTGTTCTTGAAGCTATTACTGCATCTTCAGTACTTGCAGTCTCAGGCTCTTTGAGGAGCAGGGGATGTTAAGTTCAAAGGGGCGTCTTTGTATTTTCAAATGGGGTCGTATTGGTTACAAGTGACAAGTCGTTACAGCTTAGCCAAATCATTGAACTGTCGGGAAAAGCACACATGAATTTCTCTTGAATTAAAACATTATTTTCTTGTCAAGAATCTTGACATGGCAATTTTTCTTACACCATTTTTTTATACTCACAACAAGCAATATAGGCCTCAATTCAATGCACTCCTCATCTAATGAGTCACTAAAACTTCCCTTTAAATGGGGCACCAGCATGTGAAAAGTTCTATTTTCTCCAGTAGAGGGCTCCCTCTTTTCTTTGTCTTCATTTTCTCCCACTCTGTCTGTATAACCTGTCTGTTGGTATATGTCGCCACAGGATTCAATAGTAGGGGATGTTCATGTAAACCTGGACTTACAAACTCAAACACATCCTTTAATAATACTACATCAGAAAAGTGATGTGAAATACTTTACATTTCAAATTAAGTGTCACATCTTTTCGTATCATAAGAAGCAGTCTGAAATTACAAACTCATGAGTGTCATGTACAGAATATATTATCTGCTTTCTCAAACACTTTAGCAACATCAGATATGTGGGAGCTGTCATCTACAATTCAACCACTACCAACTTTTAACAGTATGCTGTGTCCTTTCCCTAAGCTGCTTAAGTCATTGCCTTCAGGCAAGAAGTTCCTCAGTCTGACAACCTCCCTACCAAGTGATTAATGGAGCCACTGCGCAGCAATCGGATTACTGATCTGATCACACACAATCCATAACCCTCCAGCTCTACTACAGTTCTGTATGATCGAACTGTCAGTAACTCAGGCCTGCGTTTATTCAACAAAGCATACATTTTGTATCATCGATAAGGAAAAGTGTTATATGTCTATTTCCATATTCATGGCACAATAGCCTTCACTGAATATTTGACCCACAGGATACCATCATTTTGAAACTTGTGCATAATGCACATACCCAAGTGAGTGAGTGGGACAGTTTGTCTTTGAATTACAGGAGGCTCTTCTGCACAGCTACTCCTTTTAACTTGTCAACATGTGTGAGAGTGATGATACAATAAATTTAACGTAAAAATGAGCTCATAGAGGTTGTCAGTGTTTGATGTGTCTAGTGAAGCTCTACCTCTTCTCCTTTACTCCTGTTGATTTTCACTCTTGCATGAGAGGCTGACATTATTGCCTTTATTTGACAGGAGAGCAGAAGAGAGACAGGAAATGTCGGGATAAAATGCAGCTGAGAGCCAAGATTGGGAGTCCAACCAGCAGCAGCAGCTGTGATGGGGACTGCCACTTCAAGCCTCAGGCTTTAACTGCTGTGCCAAACCATCAGCCCCAAAATGCAGTGTTAGATCATTTGTCTAAATCCTTTTAGGGAGGCACAAGTGGAACTACGTATGCATTACAAGTTGACAATATGGAAGCTCGGTCAGTCAGCCAATGCTTTGAGACGCTGTAAATAACCATCAAGGGTTCAGGTGATGTAATTGAAATATCCTGACACTCCTCTTGGAGCAGTTAGAGGATATTTAGCTGAAGTGTTGATTGATTTCTGTTTGAAGTAAAAGTTGATATTATTTTCTTGCGACAAGGTGACTTCTTTCATTTGTGTCAGTACATATGATGTCTCAGTTGAAAGTGGTTTTAGGAGTCTATCTATGTCATTCCTCAGTCAATGACCAATCAAAATTAAGAAGAGGCAGGACTCATGACATACCATACTGACCAGAAGGATGAGGTTTTTCTCGTTGAACATAATGTGAAAAAGTGGGGTCGTCTTATAATCAGGGTCCAACCACAACAGCAGACAACACCAGCTTTTTGAAAAGCCAGTTGTGTGGCTGTCAACCAGTAGAGTTGACAGATCCCTGAAACAGCAGAGTTGCTGTGGCAGGAGATGAAAAATAGTGATGCGGGAGCAAAGTGGATTAAAAGTTGGGCAAGTTAACAGACAAGTGAGGCAAAGTTATGATGCTAAATTTAAGATGATGGTGGTCAATGCAGCACAGAAGTCAATTAACAGTCAGGCATCAAAAAAACGGGAGTGAAATGTCTGAAGATGGTGTGTCAAAAAAGACTGCCCTGTCTCTTTCCGTCTTTTTTTCCATCAATCTACTTAACGAATTGATTTCACCATTATGGTTTATGAATTGCTTGAATTAGTATGTTTAAATTGCGAAGTGAGTGTTTGATTAGGCATTTGAAATACAGATCTTAGTGACTGCATTTTTTACCATAAGAGAAAGTATAATTTTCTCAGAATTTCAATAAAAATAGTTGCTTTCAACAAAGTAACTTTTGGTTATCACAGTCCAAAGATTGGTCTTGAAATCAGAGTCGCCATAAATTCAGGTCACTGTGATAGGTTGTCTTTGCACAAAACAACCAATTACAACACAATATGTTTAGCTCATTAAGTTCAATGAGTGAAAACAATTATGAAGAATATTGTGCAACAGGTTTTACTGTTCACTGTAAAGGGTGGAGGAGGTGTCCCAACTCTTTAGCAGAGCAACAGTAAGTTCAAGTGAGACACACTTTATAATTGAGGCAGTGGGTGCCACCCATGCATTAAAAAAAAAAAAAAGTGGCCACGGCCCAACTGTACATGACTGTACATGACTGGTTGGAAGCAAAAACTTATTAGAACAACCATGTTGTGTCACATCTTTGTATTGATTTTCTTCTAGAAGCAGTGAGTTGTTTTGCTGAGAATGATTAAGGCTGGCTGGGGAGATGGTTCTTAATCAAAAAAAGAGAAGGAAAACGGTAAATGTGTATGCAGCACAGCACATCTTATGCTGCTGCAGGGGTTCAGAAATTGAAAAAAGAAAAAACAAGGTCAATTGTCCTCTCTGTCTTTTTTTGAACCCTCCATGCTGTTTGTATCACAGCAGCAGCCTGCGCTGAAGCGTTCATGCTCCATTGCTCTGGTCTGAGTGCTCGGCTTGCCTTGGGGTGTCTGGGTCCTGCAGCACAAGACAGTAAATCCTCCCGAGTCCTGATAGCTATTGATTAGGTATTCACATCCTGCCTCCTGCCCAGGAGAGAACAGCGCTGGCCTCTGCTCTGCCTCTCTCATCATCCCCTTCTCCGTATTCACAGTCGCAGTGCTACCGGCGGGCCCTCACAAACACAATACAGTACATTATTCAAGATACAGGCACAGATCCTTCTCTTTTTTCTCACCGTCTCCTCAGCTCTTCAAACATCTCATCTAAGTATTTGTGTATCTGGCTCCAGCGCTCCTCCTCTTCTATCTCTCTCCTTTATCATCTTTTTGCTTTCTGTCATTGTCACTCAACCTCATTTTCTTCCCTCTCTCCTTCTCTAACCTGCCACTCTCATCCAGTCCCAAGCGGAGTGCCGTAGCTTTAATTACCACCCACCGAGGGAGTGTGGGAGCATGCTGTGCGTCTGTGTCGTCCCTGGTTATGACTATGTATGCAGATGAGACTCCGGTTTACGCATGAAGTGTATCCTCTTGGTGGGAGGTCTAAACATAGCTGGCCGGGTATTCACCTTAACCACTTCGTGACACTGTTTGCAAAGTGCTGAGTGTGCAAACCCGACGGCATAAACAAACACACAAACTCTCAGCGGAGTTAAAGAGTGACTGAAGTAGTACACAAACTAAACAGCTCAGACTTTAAACATCCACAACAAAGTAAAGCTTTAAACGATCAGTGCATTTCTCTCTAATGAAGTAAAAAAAAAACAGACTTCTTGATCATTCTGCCCAGAAACCGACACTCAAAACTACATCAAAGTGCAATAAAGATAATTTAGAGGGGAGGAAAAATACAGCTTAGCTATTTATAGCCTGGGTGAGGGTAAACAGTGCACAAGTGCAACTTACAATCACAACTTGAATACATCATTTTTATTTGCTCTGTATATCTCCATGCGGAGGTTTACTGTGCGTATTTACAACCCCTCCCCCTCGTCATATTTCAAGAAACAGCTTTTAGCTAAAAATACGAGCGCGATGAAGTTTACAGGTGAAACTAGAGGCGTGTTTTTTTTAACTGCACTGACTCAATTTTAGCAAGGCGGTTGTGTTTCTGTGCCAGTTACGGTAGTGTTTGTGCAGGGGTTATTTTTGTGTTTTCGAGAGACTGCTGTGCATGAAACGGTGCATATCTGTGGGTGTTATGGTGCGCATAAATGTATGTATTTTTGCGTGACTTTGGAGGTGATGGGAAGGTTTTTACTGTGACTTTCTGGTTGGAAATGGGGCTTAGTTTGTGTGTGTGTGTGTTTGTTTGTCACTGCTGTAAAAGTTCTTGCACATATATGACAGAAAGGGGATTACTGTATGCACGTGTGTGACTGTTCCAAAAAAAGGTTTGCATTTGAGGTTTTCCAAGTGGGTGTGTGTTTACTCCAGGGACTCGAGCAGAGATGCTTTTTTCCAGGGATTTTCTTACATGTGTATCTGTGTGAGTGTGTTTTTGCATGAGACGAGAGATCCAAGAACAGCCAAGATCTGCTGGAGGTCTGCCCAGGAGCCTCCGCAAACCCTTTCTTAGGTGATTTAGGAAGCTATCGATTTCATATTCCTGCTTTGTTTTCCCTGCTTTCTCATAAATAGCAGATCAAACTCACTATCGCCCTGTTTGTTCTTTTCCTTTCCCCCTGCAGGCTGTTTACTCTGACATTTCCACAACTATCCTTGTTACATTGTGGGAGAATATCATTTCCTTTCTCCTGCACTTCTGCAGACTATCAGGAGCTACACCAATGAAGATAATGATTATGATTATGAGGAGCCTGAGGACAATGAGGTACAGGGGATGAAAACTTTTTTATGGCCACACATTGTAGATTATAATGTAAGCTAAGGGAAATAGTAATAATGACAATGATGCAGTAAAAGATGCCCAAATTACAAAAACAACAACATGATTTTGTCGTGTGCCTCTTTTGTTTCTGCGCCTGGTTTAAAGTTTGGGGTTTTATGACCAAATTCAAAGTAAAACTGTCATTCAACAGGAATTTAATGGAAGGAGAACTTAAAACAGTTGTGTTTGCAAAGACACTACAAGCTAATAGTGTGTGAGAAACTCATTAAGTGTTTGCCGACAAAGTGAATTTTCTTTATCTGTTTTTCAAAAGTAATTTGGTTTTCTGAGCTCTCCTATGATTAAAAAAAGAAATGATACACAGATGCCTTACCATTAGTGTTGTACTCAACACTACTGGCATCCTTCATGGATTGCCCAAGACCAGAATGCACCAAGACCAAGACCTTTGAGAGTCAAGACCAAGACTGAGACAAGCCCAAACCAAGACCACAAAAATC
>RPOG01003155.1:0-71056 GCA_008086565.1 Thalassoma bifasciatum | reverse complement strand
CTGATAAAACTAAAGAGGACTTGTGTCTTTATTTACCTGGAATGCATTGAGAGCAATGAAGACATAGGCCACGACTACAGACAGATGGACGAGCACTCCACACAGCCAGGTCAGCCCCAGGACGGGCAGCAGGATGAGAACAGGTCGAGTCACAGCCCTGCACACACAGACACACAGGAGTAACAGATACAAGACATGGAAGGCAAACAACAAGGAGGTCTAACAGACTTATAAAACCAAACTTTGCACTGTGCAGTGGCTCCTTTGATTCCTCACTTCTCTGTTCACCTTTCTTTGCCAACTGTTATACAAAAAAACACGGGTATAGACCAACTGAAGGAGCTTGTAGAGAGGAGTTTTCAAGGTATTTTGAAGACATTTTCTTCTCAGATGTGTCCTTCTTGAATCCTCATCCAACATATCCGCTCGGCTATAGATTTTACCGCCTACTACAGTCATCCTCCGTTCCTTTGCAATCATCTTTTCAATGATACTGTGCTTATACAGCCAATAACCATTTCATGGGGCAAAGCGGAAAAGGTTGCCTTTGTTCAAACCACTATTGTTGTCAGACTGCTGCACCTGGGTAGAAAGATTGAGTTTTAAGACTGCGCTGTGTCTGCAAGGACAAAGACAGCACCCACTTCCCTCTCTTCCCTTTCATATTTGAATGTCGATTTCCCTCTAATCTCCTGAATTCACAGAGCTCTCTCGAGCTGGCACAGGCATCTTCTTTTAGTCTGTTTGCAAGGGAGAGGAGGAGTGGAGTTGTGGCACTTCCAATAGGCTAAAACAAATGTGTGAAAATACAATCTGCTGCATGTTGGGTTGAAGGACGCTTTACCTGATTATGAAAAGAGACCCCCGTCTCACCCTAGCCACAAGATATATTAGTAATGCTTTCCAGTCTGAGTGTTTTGACCTGCATGGGCACCTCTGAAAAGGAGCATTAGTGTTCAAATGCTGATGGAAAAATGTTCCCCATACACATCAAAACAAAGCTGATGTCTTGTTTTAAGTAGAAGTAAAACCATTGAGATGTACTGTACATTTGTTGAAAGGTTGGTTAAGGCTCTGACAGGAAGTGACCCCCTCTATTCAAGGCAGGGTTCACTAAAATCAATTTAGTTTAATTTACCCAGTTTTAAATGAATCAGCCAGCAGATTTCCTTTTTAACTTTGACCTTACATTGAGATGCTGATGCAGTCTTAAGCAAAAAAAAAAAAATTATTGATCCCAGAGGGGAAATTTCAATAAGTTATATTGTAATTATATATATATGAAAAATGAACTGAATGAATACAAAAGCTTAAGCAAACAAAACCGTTTTTTTTTCAAGGTAGAACTTTACCAAGACCAACAGATTGGTGCATTTTTTTATGCCATAAAGTGCAGCAGTTTTAGGAATGAAAAATACTGAATTCATTTCAGAGATCCAGGTAGACTATAAATGACTTAAACTCAACACTAGTTGGACGAACATTAGCTTCTACACGAGCCGCAACATGTTAAGTGTTCAGGTGTTAGTGGCCAGAGTTACAGTTTCACTCACAGGTTTTGGTGACCTAATTTTTTCGGCACAGAGGCCTGACTGTGAGATGCCGGAGCTGAAAAAACACTTTTATGTGCAAGTTAAACCCATTGGCTAGAATGACAGCTTTTGTGAGAGAGGAAACTTTTTGTTCATTGGATTTAAACAGCGATTAGCTCAGGTTGACAGTTCTTAAACTCAAGTAATATGAACTCCCTTAGATCCTATACGAATTAAACACTATACACCCGGCACCACTTGTCATCTAAGGTCTCATCATTGCGACTGCTCAACAGACAAACTGGCAAACAATTCTTGTTTTTACCATGAGTTTACACTGAAGCAAAAGTGGCCAGCTCAAAACAGCAGCTATGCGCTCAAACATGCTGAAATATGAGAAATGTTCTGCAGTGCAAATATATAGTAGGTGCGATTAATTTGCGTTAATATTTATAACACAATGATATTACTGTAATTAATTAATCATAATAAACACATTAAAATCCGAGCCCTAATATGTATACACACACACGCACACACACACACACACACATGCATATATATCTTTATTATTAGTGATAGAGAGGTTTTTGCGTTGTCATTCATATTTTCTGGGAAAAGGTCAAAAAATCAGAAATTCTGCTGGAGAGGATGTAAACTTTTAGGCACAACTGTACATAACAATCACAGGGCTTGTGGTCTGCATTGTTCTGTATTGTTAAAAGGGCTTTAATCATGGCTGGGGAGGGACCTAGTTTCAGCCCTAGAGTTTTGCGCCTCAGACCAGTCCACTTCAGATCATAAGGTAAGTTATGTGGTGTTGCATCATCCTGTTAAACAAATAATATATGGTTGTAACAGCAAAGAATTCAGAAACTTGCACAGTATTTGTGTTTTCTGATTTGCCATCGTGACTTGTACTTCAAGGCCACCGTACGCTCAACCATCTGTTTCATGCTCTCAATCTGGAGTTTATTTCTCATCCCAAGAGCTCATCTTGATGAAAGGTTACTAAATTTGGCACATCCACTCCAGACTGTAATGTTTCTCGCTTTCTGTTATTTCAATCCTCACCTTTTCTAAGTGCCACGCTTGCTTTTCTTGGTGCCCATTTTCTTGTGTTTGTACCAAAAACCATATAATTGATGGATATAGTTTTGATTCAAGTCCCCACACTCACAGTTATGGGCATCAGTCAGTCACATAAGCTCAGCTGTGTCTGGGTGAGCTCACTATCTTAATATCCTTTAAACCAGGACCATTCAATTAAATATTCAGACTTTTTTAGCAGACAACGAGTAAAGTTAACCATTTAAAAGACAAACAAACGGATAAGATAAACACACTGGATGTTTATTAACCTACTGCCACATCCAAAGGGGCATGTTGTCTACGGACATTAAAATCTTCCAGAACTGCAACGCTCTCATTGAAGAGTAAACACATTTGTTGTCGTATTGTGTGTTGTATTTGGCTGTCACACTCTGTTGGTGTGACACAAAAGGAAGTTCTTCATGGCTGTTTGTAGCTGTACCGCTACCACTCTTACTGAAGGTCAGCAGGATGTCATTTATGACACAGAAATAAGACTGCAGATCCAGTAACCTTCGCCCTGGATGTCTTCATACAGGATAATTATTCTCCTGGCCCTGGGTACTTTTCAAGCCTTATTTTCAAAAGTCACGTGTTAACTTTTGCTTCGAATAAAAATGTTTAAATGACGATCTGTGAGTTAATGTGCTGAATCAAAGCTGCCCCTCCGTGGTGTATTATTTGGAGCGTTGTATTTGAACAAATTTAAAATCCTTTTGCTGACCTCCAAAGCTCTTAATGGTGATGAACCATTCTACTTCAAGAGCTCATCATACTGTGCTACCCCTCTAGATCACTGAGCTCCCAGCATGCAGCCTGTGTGTCATACCTACAGTCTCAAAAAGTAGTATGGGAGGTGGACCCTTTAGTAATCAGGCTCCTTTTCTTTTGAAACATCTACCAATCAGAGTTCAGGGGACCTACACTCTGTCTATTCAAAGACTAGACTTCAACTATTCTTTTGATAAAGCTAACAGTCAGAGCTCGATCAAGTATGAACCAGCTCTTGGTTATGCTGTTAAAGGCTCCCTGAGCTCTCTTGTCTTGTAGTTTCCTTCTCTTTTCTTTAGGTTGGGTCTTTGTTTATAATATAAAATTAGCTTGGTGTCACTAAAAGCCACAGCAGAATTTCTAAGACTGTTTGTACTATCATCATGTAACCATAGCAACGTAAACACTCCTGAATGCATATATACCTTGCTCAACCTCTGACTGCCAATCACGTAGAAATAAGTAGTCACCTTTTTCTTTGTATGTCACCCAGTTCTGAGTGGAGACCGCCAACCAGCAGCTGCTGGGTCGGGGACATTAACCTCCTCCACCACAAACAAACTGTAGCTTATTCTGATTCAGTCACACATTTACACCATTCTGCTGCCAACAACTCTGCAGAATGGATCCAGAGATGTTTCAATACCCTTCACTCATAATAGAATACAACTCATGATACTGGGTTCATAATAAGAAGTTGTATGGATTCATTTAAGAGTTTAAAATACCAAGTTCATGTTTACAGAGGGGCTATTGTGCTTTCACATATTTTAAACAAAGATTTTAAAGAACAACAATGGATGATAAAATTTTCAAACTTGTACATATTCATATGCTGGATAAATCCCAAATCTGTAAACTGATCACAGTGGTAAAAAATGGCATTAAGAGGACTGACCAAGCAGAAGGAAAGGGAGTTTCCTTAGGGACAGGGGGAGTCTTACAGAGACAGAGACCATCAAAGGGGTTTGGTCCTCTAAGGTGAAGTCAACATCTGTTCATTAGCATTTTTAAAATCACCAAGCTGTTTATCAGGAAGATATTTGGTTGGGGATGTATTTAAGATTGTCCAAAAGGTTTACATTATTCTGAGCTTTCTCCCAGTAAAAGGCAATTGAAAGAATTAAAACCACCCTGGCTATCAGAGCGCAGATGGCCAAGTGGTTACAGTTGCACTCCATAAGGTTCGCCCTAGCCCAGGTTTGAATCCAGCCTGTGGCTACTATCCCTGATGTCACTCCCCACTCTTACCCTTACCCTGTTCTGTTTCCTGTACCATCCACTCTTCTCCTCTATCTTATCAAAATAAAGGCACAAAAGCCACAAAAATAACTTTGCAGTGGTTTGGCGTGCTGTCCATGGTGCTGGTAATCTTGCACAGCAGATGGACCTGCCTGTTTCATTTTCTGAAATCCTGCAGATTCATCTCACTAAGATCCAAACACAAACGACTTCACCCGGCACAAAAGCTGCCGGCCAATCGGCGTGTGAAGCGGTCTCTGTGGACGCAGCTGTATCTGCAGTTTTATCAGAAATAGTCTCAATTTCTTCTTCAAAAGAGGAACAGAGAACCTCACTTAAAGCCTTTCTGACAGGAAACAATGATCTTGCGCTTCTCTGAACCAAAACCGGTCGGGAGAAGAGCAAAAACGGACCAGTGAAATATCTCCACTGTGGATATATGAACTGTCTGTCTGGAGTGTCAGGTTATACATCTCCTATGTCATACCATGGCTTGATGTGGATTGGTTTGTGATGAGTGTGTCTAGCAGAATGGCTGTCCAATCACCAGCTGCTATATTCTTTTAGGGTCCCGCCTTTGAAAACACCCGCTCTTCCCCAGATGCACAAGTGAAATATCTCTGTGGCGTATTTATGGAACTGTCCATCTGGCATTTCAGGCTATGATGCTGGTGCAGCTCCCATGATGTCATACAGTTTCTGACTTTGGGCATGTGACTCAAAGTACACGTGGCAAAGTGAGAACAGGGCAGACGCTTTTCCAAGAGAGGAAAGAAAACTAAAATTTCCTCTTTAATTACTGCAATTCCCAAGAGAAGTATCAATATTAGTGTAAATCTAATTCAGCAAAAGTAAGAAGGCCTTTCTTCTAAGTTTCCTTTAAGTGCTGAGGACTTCTTGTTAAATCAGGAGGTGTGGAAGGAGAGAGATTAAAATTATAGACACAATATGTAGACTTCTAATCTCCTTATCACATAAGTTAGACAAGAAAACAAACAAACAACATATTTTTTCTTACTTCCGTTTCCTAGCTCTGTTGCAAACTGATCAACTGTCTCTCCTGATTTCTGTTCACATGTGAAGGCTCTATTTTTAGCTTTGATTTTTTATGTGCTCACTGCTGACATATGAATATTTAAAGTAAAAATAACATCTACCACCCATTTTATGAAATCTCTTGATCAGATATTAGATGCAGAGGTCACAGACACCTGATGAATTGTGTCCATTTCACACATGTTCATGCTATCAGACCATTCCACTACATGAAGGATGCAGTTACTATACAGTCTATGGTTACAACAGAAACAGGATATTTTTACTTTGAATGTTTGCATGGAAATATGTGTTCAGCTATCCCACATGACTGGTGGTAAATACTCATTTTATTTATAATATCCCAGAAGTGATTGCATAAAAAGACAAAACAGCCTTAAAAAAAAATCTACAAAGTGTTTTGTGCCTCTTTCAGACACATCAGACTTCAATTGATTCCCATGTAAATTCCAGTTGTGGTGAAATGATGCCGTTGCTATGGGCTCTATCATATACAGTCAGATTAACAAACAAGCTTGTTTTTGTTAAAAAAAAAAAAAAAAATCATTATTCAGGTATAAATATACCACAACATATGTCTGTCTTTGTTCAAGAGCATAATACAAAGTACTTCAGCACACTGTCAATTCGCAACAGCATTTATAGAAAAAAAAAAAAAATGTGTAAAAATCAGATAAAAATTTGGGGAGTTATGATACTTTTTAGTTGGGTGCTCAGTAGAAATAAATGCAATGGGGGACCTATTCAAGATGGCAGCCGGCACATCTGCTCCAGTTGGCAGGGTCAGTCTATGAGGCGTCTATTTATATTTTTCTATGGTTGAGAGCATCAGTGTGAGAACAACACAGATTCAGGTTGAAGCTTCTGAATATTTGAGTTTCCTCTTTGTTTTTATTTTGACCCTGGACGCTCCCTACATCAAGTCATAACCTGCTGTTAACTCAAAAAAATTACTATGAAGTGTCTGGATTGCAGGACAGCTTGTTCTGAACAGGATCAGGTTCAGGTTCACATTAGAACTGGAAAGGGGAGTCAGCTTCATCAAATCTCTGTTTCTCTGAGCTGTTATTGACCTGAAGGACAAACCTGTGGAAGGATTTGTTGTGATTTCAGCCTGAGCAGCGTGTTCTTCTCCTCCACTGTGTCAGTTCACCTAATCACTGGACCAGAGATGTCAGCCAATCAGCTGCAGGCACTCTGTTGATGGCCAGCTTGGATCCTTGATGTTTCCGTCCCAGTCAGAAACTGATGCTCAATGTAAAATGTAGTAAAGTACAACACTAAAGTACACAAAAACCCTTAAATGACTCACAAGCTACTTTGTTCTGGTGCTTAATTGTTTGTGGTTCAAGTTTTTTTTTCTCTTTTCTTCAAACAAGACTTGTGGCTTTAAAAGAAAACATGCCTAAAGTCACCAGTTAACTTGACTGTAAGTAAATGAAGTTGTAGAATTTCTGTGAGATTCAGCAGAAAAGCAGAAAAAGCAACAGGTTCACTTTGCTAGGCATAATTGTGTTGTCAAGGCCCTCAAACAAAAGCTCAGGGGTATAAAAAAGAAAACAAAAATCCAAACATAACAAAACACAAACCCTGACTGGACGTCCTTCATTTTAAGGTTTGTTTGGTTTTAATGTCAGAGGGTTTAAGAAAAGGCGTCTACCTTTTCTCTCTCATGTGTCACGTTTGAGACACTGAGCCTGTTCTGAAATGTCTGCAGGGACTGAATGCTGCTGGGCTGCTAAACCTGTGGTGGGTTACACACACACACACACACACACACACACGCGCGCGCGCACACACACGCACTCATACAGTTTTGTTGGGACCAGGTGTTGGGCTGATAAGCTCCAAAAACTCCCACAGCAGACTCCCCGAGCCTCAACTCCTGATACCTCACACTGCCTCTTTTGACTGTGGCTGCCTCCACTAAAAGTAAACATGTAAATCTGTGTGTGTGTGTGTGTGTAAGAGAGAGGAAATGGGTAGAAGTGGGAACATGGGAGAAACACCACAGAGAGTGCACAGTAAACAGGAGAAGAGAGGGAGAGGTAGAGAATCCACTCTATCTCACCAGGTGAGGTCAAAGGTCTGCATCTTTGAAGCCGAGCTTGGACTGAGCATCTTAGTGCGACGCCGAGCACTGGAAACTGTCACCATGACAACCCGACACAGCACAACCGCATTGACCTGCAGGCAGAAAGGACAATAGCATCAACATGGCTTTGAGCAAAATCATGAGACATGCCTCTGCAGACCTACTTGGCCTTGCACTCACATGTGGGAGAGGGGAAGTTTCTCTTCATCCTCAGCTCACAGAATCCACAACACAATAAAGAAATGTAAATTTTTACACTTTCATTTCTTTCCACCATGGCACAGAAAGAAAATCGTGGCAGATAATGCAATACATGCTAGACCTAAGATAAATTTAATTGTTTGTCTGCATTGATCCCCATTTTTTGTGTTGTTGCCCTGTTGTACTGTATAGGTTCAACTGTGAAAGGCCCCTCACCTTTGCAGCCATGTGATTGGCTGATAAGATATTGGTGTAAATGGGCAGTTGGTCAGGTGTACCTCATACAGTGGCTACAGGTAAAATCTTGTCTTGGAAGGTTTTCTTGTACAAGAAATTACTTTTACTCTCTGTCATATTTCCCTGTGACCTTTGAGAGAAAGTGTCTTCTTTTTAATGAGTGTAAGTTTTTCCCCTCTCTTTTTTAACCTTTCTCAACCCTTAATAGCTAAATGTAAGATATGTGATACATGAGTTCAAAGGCCTGTATCTCATCAACACGATTAATAGTTCCTTTAAAAACCTGTTAAAAATATTTAAAAAAAAAACACATATTTTACCATCTTGAGGATTGTCACATCACCACAGTCAGCTGAGGTTGTATTTTGGCCCTTTTCAAAATGTCTGCTCTCATGAAATCATCCACTCACATGTTTTCAGGAAAATCATTGCTTGATTTTCAAGAAGTTGCAGTGAGTATAGCGTTAAAATAATGACTCTTTTTTTGTAATGTGTTTTCTGCATGAAATGAATGCATATTTACTAAAAACTTCAATGAAATAGATAAAATAGTTCACAAAACCGCCCAGTGTGTCAAATGTGACACAAGACATTTATTATGAATGAAATTATAAAGCTATATTTTTTGTGGATTTTGTTAAAAGGGTTGAAAAACTTCTCAGTTCCAAAAAAATTGAATTTTCTGACTAGTTTTTGATGGGTCAGGCTTTACAGGGTTAAGATTTTAATGAAATAGTTCACATTTACAGCCAAAATATAAAACCATGTTACATTTCTAGCTGAGCACACAGGGAGATGAGACAGTGTGAGATAACATACCGCCAGAACAAATATAACCGGTCCCACAAAGGCCCAGATGGTGTCATTCTTCACGTTGAGCCAGCAGTGACCGTCTGCCTTGTATTCATCCACTGATACTGCCAATGTTACGCCAACTATTAGAACAGGAAGTCCTGAAAAACAATACATACAGATGAAAAGTACCGTGGTCGATGGACGGAAACAGCAGCATGTTTATGAACAATGACTGCGGCTTGTACAGAACAGGCTATTTAGTCTGTAAGCTTCTGTCTCCTATTTAGTCTGAAGAGGAACATGCAGCTCATCTACAAGCTGAGCTGAGTGAAGCACCTGAATGCTGCGCTGCTTATTCACACTCTGTTCCCAGCCCATTATGCGACATAACACACAATCACAGATGGGTTTGGAACATGAACAGCAGCAGCTGTTGGATGTTTGGTAAAAGAGAAAACTGGGTTAAGGTTGCAGAGTTTGAAAACATCACATCACATCTATCGTACAATGTCTGAGTCAAACTCAGAGAGACAGTGGGTCACGAAGCAGTCACTTAATCATAACACTGAGCAGACACATTCTCCCAAGTCATGTCTAGACCAGCACACTGCAGACAAACAGACATGTTTATTCGCTGTAAACATCCCACCTACATCACCACGAACCTGTCATGACTGTCAGCACAACTGTATATCACGGTCTAGGACTGAATTTAAGATCATAACTACCAACCATTTGGTTAGTTAAGGAATAGATGTTGGTTTTGGTTAAATTTAAATGTGTAAGGGAACCTGGAAAAAGTCTTTTTTCATTTGAAGTAAATGTTATCCATAGAATGATTCAAATATAGTTTGACAGATAATCTCAACCAGAGCTCACACTCCAGTCTAGTGTGAATTAAACAGAATTCAGTCCATAACTCCATTCATGGAGCATTAATGCATGATTTCAATACTTAAAGAGGGGGTATTGTGATTTTTAAGTCTTTATAATGCATCTATGAAACAACCTTTGTATTAGCTTTACATGACTGACATCTTATTAAAAAAATCTCTATTTTCCTCACAGTGATATTTTTGGAAATAAGCTTTGTGTCAGCTGCTGTCTCTTTAAGGCTTCCTGCTCCACAATGCCCCTTCACTCTTATTGGCAGATCTTGATGTTTGAGGCTCACCCCTCGAACATGTCATGAACCAGTCAGGAGAACTAAATGTGATGACTTCATCATTTCAACAGGTCTCATGCAGTTCTTGTGAAGATCTGGTACTACTTATTCTTAAAACATTATTTGAATGTTTGGCACTATTGGCAGGGAGTTAATGACAGTGTGGTAACACAAAGCAGGCTGTTAGCTAGCTGTATCAATCTATCTACAGCATTTTTCTATAAGTGTTTGCACCTTGAGAGGGGATTATTTCATATTTTACACATAGATACAAAGTTACAATTCTACACAATCAGACTTAACGTGCAGATTTCAAATCACTACATATCCATATGTTGTGGAAATGACTAAATCTGTCTAATCAAAATCAGAAAACATTATCTCCATAAGGGGTTTCACGCTAGCAAAGTTCTGGTTCTGGAACAGGTCCCATTCTGAAATTTAAGAGCCTTGGTGCGAGCAAACCAGCCCGCGTTCATACCACTTTAAGCAGAAGAAAGTGGGAGGCCATTATTTCCTGGAACTCAAGCAAAAGTCAACAATACGATGGCAAAACAGCAGTGCCTTTATGCAGTTTTATTTGTAGTGCAATAGCAAAAGTTCACATGTACAGATCTCTCATTACTACTTCATATGCAGCCCACTGTTTTTGTTTAATGTGCACTGCCTTTGAAATATAAAATGACTGCGAGATAAGAGCAGTGTTATTGTTTGTTATAAATGTGTTCTATTTACAAAACATGCCTTTTCCATGCTTTTTTTTTAATACAATCAAAAATAAAAACAGTCAACAACTGTCTGATTTAGAACTACAAACTTCCATGCATTTTTTTTGTATAAAATGTAAACAAAGACATCAGTAATACAAATGTTTCTGTAAGTTTGAATCAAATTGCCATTGAAAATTTTGTCTCTTCTTCATTTTTCTAGACTTCCACAAGACCTGCTCATTTTATCAACACAGAATACAGCTCAGCCATTGATTATGGGGAAGGAAGGAACCAACATTTTTTTTTTTTGGTTTCAGACACAAACCAACTTTCTAGATTCTGAACCATATTTTCTTCTAGTCTGAACACGCTGGCTGATTCACATTTGGCTCAGGAACTGAAACAGGCACAGAACCATATCAGTGTTAAATCTCTCTATGACATTTGCTGGAATGACAAGGTCATCACATTAGGATCTTGTTGCTGGGTCATAATGGAGGAGCGGACCTCAATCACTAAGGTCTGCCCTTACCTCTGCCTCTACAGGCCTGCAGAGGGCTTACAGGGAATGGGTTTGTGCAGCTAAAACAAAGACAGAGGCTGAAATAACGGTTATTTAAGACACCAGTAAGAGAAAAATACATACTTTTATTGAGCTGTAAATCATGTTAAGCCAGAAAAAAAATCAATACCCCCTTTTTAAACACCAACAAGTTGCTGATGGTTAAGCTACAGCTCAGACATAAATACTATGCCTCAAATCAGATACTTCTTTTGGTACACCGTGTACACTTTACTCACTTGAACAGTTGACACATTTTTACAGGGTATCAAAGTCTCAAATCAAAAATTGCTGCTTTGCACCTCCCAGAAATGGTAATTACATTTCACAGCTTTTCACATGCTGTTCATTAACTGTAGCTGTAATCAATTGTTTTTTTTTTTGTTTTTTTTTAAGTTATTTTTTTGGCCTTTGTGCCTTTAATGGATAGAGGAGGACAGTGGATAGCGTCGGAAAGGGGAGAGAGTGGGGAGTGACATTCGGGAAAATAGGCCACAGGTCTGATTCGAACCCGGGCCGCCCGCTCGAGGGCATGCCTCATGGTGCGCAGCCATATCCACTAGGCCTTCCGTGCCCTGTAATCAATTGTTTGATCCTACCTGCCCCCCCCCTCTATGTAGTCAAGATGGCAACGGCTGAGGGTGAGAAGTGTCCAGCAGTCCACACTCAACTTTCTGACCTTTTCAAGTGCCAGCTGATAAATCAAAGTATTTTTCCATACTGACAGTGTGAACCCTCTAATAGCAATTGTCGAGTCAACAAATGTCGTCTAATTCATCTGACTCAAAATTAAAACTGACACTTATGCAACTACTAAAACCACATTTTCCTAACAAGTTCTCCCTGATGTTGACCTCATAAGAATTTCCATATCAGTGTAACATAGATTTCCTTGTTTACACAACTAGACTGAGGTGTGACCCCTGCACAAATACACAGGAAAACCTGTGGCAGTTGCCATCTCAAGGTAACATTTGTTATTAAGTCTAATTCATAGCAAAACAGCTATGGTCAGTTTTGAAATGAAATTAAGTATCATTTATTTCTACTTAGCATACTGAGTTATACAATTTCAACCCACTTTAATGAGCTGTAACTCAAGGTCTATGGTTTTGTCAGAGAGTAGGGAGTGCAGTGGATATGAGACCCTGCTACATGTAGGTGTGGCACGTATGATGTCTGTGCTCGACATGGTGTGGATGTATAGAGTAGTTCAAATATTAAATTAAATTTATTCTGCAGAATGAGGAATGGTAGGCTTGCTCAATTAGAATATCTACACCAGTTGAACGATAAGATAAAAGCAACAATTTCAATGTTGGCCTGACTAGAATATCATAAATGGGTGAAAAAGAAACCCACTTTAACACAACTTGTGTCCTTACTAGGTCATTTGAGTTGTGTCAATATCTTGCTTTGATAAGTTGAGAAAACTCAAAAAGTGATTGCATCATGTTGCATTGATATTTCAGTCTTGGCTTTTTTTTTTTTTTTGTACAGTAAAGTAAAAGAGGAGACAGAGCCAAAAAGAGCCTCTGGAATGACGATATTGATGTATTTACCTGAGTAGTTATTCTTATGTTGGGTTCAGCCGTTACGTTAGTGGTGTAACACTGATAGTGTTGCTCAAGTGATTGAGGCGTGATGTGCAAACAGTCCAGGCCGTAAACACACACAGGTGTTTTACTGCGATTCTATTTAGTCTCTGACAGCCTCTGTTTCTACCTCTAATACTAACTTAGCAGCAAATCAACTTTAGCCTATCACACCCAGCAGGTGTGTGTGTGTGTGTCTTTACCAGGTCATGAGACATGTCAGCAACATTAGTGATTATATGAAGTAAACAAAAGGAGATAACTCTGTTTACTGATTAAGCTTCACATGAAAAATAGGGATTTTTCATGTTGCAAATGAAACAGAAACCTTTGACGTAATAAGTGATGGAGCTTTGTTTCTGTTGATTTCTCAGAAGAACAAATGGAGTTATCATTGAGTAACTGCAGCAGGTGAAGCTGCCTCCGCCCTGTGTGTCCTCACATGAACTCCCCGCTCCTCCCTATCATCTGTCTGAGAGAGAGAAAGCAGCGAAACAGCTCAGAACAGTCGTCCTAACATCCTGACAACTGCTAAACCGGGCAAAGGAGAATTCCTCTCTCAGGACACTTTTTCAGCTACATCAGTACAAGACCTTTCCATTTAGAAAAGGCAAAGTAACCCAGTGTCGGATGTTAGAACTGATGTTTTTAAAGAGGTTTTGAATCTGCTGGTAACTTGACAATCTAACAAGCCAAGTCTCTACCCAAACAAAAGCAGATCTTACCCCACCCGATGATGTAGTAGAGCTTCATCCTGCGGTCCTCGCTGATGTTCACAGACACCACTTTGCTCCAGAGCAGCAGGCCCTCCACAAGCATCCAGGAAAAGGAGGCCATGAAGAAGAGGTGGAGCAGTGCAGTTACCACAAAGCACGCCACCTGCAGAGTCAGAGAAATCAACTAAGATGATGAGTCAGCAAAGGTGTATGGAAGTCACATCTGCCTTATAGGCCACAACAACAGTATTAAACTGTTTTTACTGCAAAATATTCACACAACATGCAGCGCTTTGACACTTTGATGCTATCGTGCTCAACATATCAGCACAGGAGCATCCTGGGAGAAAAGATACTGCACAGTTAACACAAACTATGACCGATAATCATTCAGGCTAGGGTTGGGGGGGCGTAAAAATACATGCTTAAGTGCCTTCTTGGGAGCCAAAACGCATGCAAAAGTGCCCTGTTGACACAACACTCCAAACTGATGTCTTGAGTGGGAAAACACTAAACTGCCTCATTGGATGGTTAAAATATGCCACCCCTCTTGGGTGACAAAAATGCAGGCCAAAGACTGTTCAAAGAGGTCTGTGCATAAGACAGGAATACTGTGGCAAATTGAGTCTGAGGGCGTGGTCACACTGGCCATTCAAACTGTGCTATACTCAAGCATGATTAACCCCCCTGTGGCACTGACATGAATAAAAGATGCAGGTGGGCTTCTGAAGATTGGTGGTTAGGGGACATAATATAATTGTAGAGTGGGCTGCAGAGGTAGGCGGGGGCCTGGTTTTGGAGGGCTTTTTGAGTGAAGAGGAGGATTTTAACCCTCTGCTTCCCAAACCAGGCAGCAGGAGCCAAAAAAACACATTTTTAAATGACTGGCTGATGGTATTAGAATAATGGTATTGATGGTACAAGTTATGTCAGCAACATGTCTAAAATGCCCAGAATCAACGATGTAGCCTTGATTCTTATGTCTTCTTTGAAAAAAAATGTTTCCTTTAGCCAAATTCTGTTAGCAAACAAATAATTCCACACTTCTTTCTGCTTTCAGCGAGCCACAAATGATGGATATACACACTGTTATCGTGCTTTTGAAATCCTTTGAATTTTGCTTCCCATGGTCTTGCAGGTGTAAAATTTCTGCTCAGATTCACGTAGCACTCTGTCTCATTATTGACAGAAACTGTTTTGAGAATGACACCAAGCCTCTGACAAGTGGACTGTAAACTGTGTAAACATCTGTAGAGACCACAGTCAATAAAAAATACAAACATCAAATTTTCATTCAAAGTTTCTTTGAATGCAAAACCACCACCGATATTTTTTTCTATGTCCCTTAGGCTTGAGGAAACCTACAAATGTGTTGTATACACAAATTCACAACTTTCTAAATTGTTAAAAGGATAAAATCAGAATAAATCAAATTCTTCTTTGTAATGGTCCAAAAAATTTTAGCTCTGAAATGTTGTTAGACTGCATGACGCCATAATTTAGTTACATCAGCTTTTATCTGTGGTTTTCCTGACAAAGATGCAAGACATCACTTTGTAGAGAAAACTGAGACCACAGTGAGTAAAAATGTGACTGAAGCAAGAAACAACCAGAAACTGCTTGAGATTCAAAGGGTTAAAATGTATTCAGTGTTTGATACCAGTGGAGGTTTCTGAGGACAGGGGTGATGTGGTCACAGAAGGAAAGCCATAGAAGATGCTACTGCTGCTGTCAGGAGCTGATAAAGGCATGGATGAGGTTTTCAGCAGTGGAGAAAAAGAGAGATGACAGGAGATGTGTGATATTTTTTTTCAGGTCGAAGAAGGAGGTTTTGGTTCCAGAGTGAGATGAGGGTCAAAGGTGAGACTGAGGTTGTGGACATGTGAGGATGGGGTAAGGAGGGCGCTATTGGTGGAGAGGCTGAAGTTGTTGGTGACAGTGGATTTGGGACAGATGATTAAGAGGTAAAGATTGTTTACACCTACAGAGAAGTATATGTTGCTCGTATATACATCAGCCAATGGATTTACAGCCTGAAAATTAACCCTCTAGTCCCCTCTTGTGTCATGTGACTGCTTTGTGCCATGTCCCATTTTTCACCTCTTCGAACAGTAATTACATTGAGGAAAGAGTGAAACAAGCTTTAGGTTTTCTTTATATTATTTTTCACTCACTATCACACCTCACATCATAAAACAGTCATAACCAGAGTCTGACCTCATTCGCAGACGCCCAGTCACTGCACATCAGCAGCAGCTCAGCGATGCCCAGAGCAGCAATCAGGTTCTTATGAACAGTGGTCCGGTCTGATTTTGGTACTCTGCGCAGTCACAAACAAAAACACACAGAAAATAAATCCTCTGAGAAAAGATCTAACATTAGTTCTAAGGATTTCTCAAAAATCTTTTACTCTGCTGCTGTTGACATATCTGAGGAGCACAATGTTCTGTTTTTTTTCTCCATTTATTGAAGGGAATCTGGCAGGGTTTTATGAAATGCTTTTCACCCTCTGCGCTCTGCAGAGTGCACTCTGTGATGTTTGTGACTCACCCCACAGCAATGAAGAGGATGAAGGTGAAGAGGAGGCCACACAGAGACACTCCACAGCCGATGAACGTCAGCACCTGCAGAGCTTTTTCGTTCTCTGGGCTCCTCTGAGACACACAAACACAGTCAGAGGGAACACACACACACACACACACACACACACACACACACACACATGCACAAACATTCATATGAGCTTTAAATAGCAGCACACACTGCAAATGAAAGCCCACATGGAAATACAGAGTCATAGTTTTACCTGGGCTTCGTAGACCTGAAGCAGCAATGCAAAATTGGTGGTGTGGTTGCAGTAGCACACAGTGTGACCATAATGTTTGGACACCACCTCACAGCCTTTCGTACTCCACCACCCACCTGCCTCTGGACTATTCAGACACAAACAGCACACACTGACATATCTACATACACACAGGAATGCCAGGAATGAAAATATTCCTCTCTCTAAAAGTATTTCAGCATTAGTCAGATTTTCGAAATGAAACAGGTAAGATAACCCTGGTATGACAGAGGAATCTGAGTCCTTCAGAAAAAAAACACACTTTTCATGTGTTCATGGTACTTACGTGAGCTCAAAGTCCCAGAAGGCACAGACTGGATCATAAATGGTATCAGTGGGATTCTGTGTGAGTAACACCACATTAAAAGAATCATTAATTAATTAAGAGTAATAAAGATTCATAATGGGTCTTTAATAGGCTGACTAAACATCCTCTTTAGCTCAGACATTGTGGGGCCCTGTTTGTAAAGTTGCTCACACAATGAATACCAACAACATTCCTCCACATTTAGCCCTTAAACATCACTTTTTATGCAGACTTGGAGAAATTTTTGTGAATTATATTTGCGAAACATTATATATAAATGTTGAAATTTTCGGATATATGTCAAATTTTTCGAAAAAGTTGAATGTTCGAGATAAAAAGTTCAATTGTAAGAAAAGGAGACAAAAAGTTTGAGATAATAATGTCAAAGTTATGGGGAAAAAGTGAACAATTTGGAATAAAAAGTCATAATTATGAGAAGAAGTGAAAATTTTGAATGGTAATATATTTATGTGAGCAATTGAGACAATTGTGTCAAAATTATGAAGTTAAAAAAACCCCAACAATTTTAATATAAAATTCAAATTTAGGAACAAAATTGACATTTTGAGATATGAAGTCAAAATTGTAAGATAACAAAGAAAAAACATTTTTTTTAAAAGAAATAATTAAGTCAAAAATGTTGGGGAAAAAAAGTGAATTTCTGACAAACAGTTAAGATTATTTTACAAAATGCAAAATTTTGTGATGAAAAGTCAAAATTGTGTGATGAAAAGTCTACATTTTGACGTTAAACTCATGAAATTGACTTTTTATCTTTGAATTTCAACTTGATAGAGGCAAAAAAAAAAATCCAACAAAGCCAGTTTTTGACTTTTATATTTTCAACTGGTAGAAACAGGCTATCATGTATTTCTCATGTTTTCATAGAATACTTTCACTTCAAACAGAAAATGAGTTTTTGAACAAAAGTGTGTGTTACAAAGCTACTCTATGATCTTTGAGTATCTTGGGGTATTTTTGCAGGATCTTCAAAAGGACAGGTGATGGTCCTCATGTTAAGTTTATGGTCACCGTACTGTCAGGACAAGTTTTTCTGACCTGCACCCTGTGCTTGAGCTGGAAGTGAACGGCCGTGCTGACCAGCTGGTCGTCTCCCAGAACCGTGGTGGAGATCACAGAGGAGCCCAGGACTGTGCCCAGATACCTGGAATATTAAACCACATACATACACTTATTACAAAAACACAAACACCAAAGAAAAGGCTGGATCCGTCAATGCTTGGCTGTACATTGTCATTCTGATAGTGTGCATGTTATCTGCTTTCACTCTGTACGTGCAGTTTTACTACTACATTCTCCACCATCAAAACTACTCGGGTCACAAATGTAATCTTGCCCTGGGTGTAGATTTGGCATCTTTAAGAGGGGTATGTAAATAACTAGTGACAGCTGTGGACTTATTATGGTTTATGATTCCAGGACACTGTTGGCAGATAAATCATGCAATAACATACCAGGCTTTTATTTCGGTACATACTTGAAGCATATTTTACCCTGAAAACCTCATTGAGATTTAAAAACATATACAGGCCAAAAGTTTGGGCACACTTTCTCATTAAATGCGTTTTTTTAATTTTCATGACTATTTACATTGTAGATTCTCACTGAAGGCTTAAAAACTATGAATAAACGTGGAGTTATGAACTTAACAAAAAAAGGTGAAATAACTGAAAACATGTTTCATATTCTAGATTCTTCAAAATAACCACCCTTTACTCTGACTGCTGCTTTATCTACTTTTGGCATTCTTTATGAGGTCGTCACCTGAAATGGTTTTCACTTCACAGCTGTGCCTTATCAGGGTTAATTAGCGGAATTTCTTACTTTATCAATGGGGTTGGGACCATCAATTGTGTTGTGCAGAAGTCAGGTTAATACACAGCCAACAGCCCTATTGGACAACTGTTAAAATTCATATTATGGCAAGAACCAATCAGCTAACTAAAGAAAAATGAGCAGCCATCATTACTTTAAGAAATGAAGGTCAGTCAGTCCAGTAAATAGTCACAAAAATAAATATGAGGAGGTGTGTCCAAACTTTTGGCCTGTGCTGTATGTACTTCTGCCATGCTCGAAAGAGTCCACAAGCAGTACAATCCAACAAAGTTACATATAATTTAAACAGTGTGTCAAATACCCCGGATCACATTCTTGAAAGTCACCAGTTAAAGCATCTAGCTCCTTCAGTCGGCTTTAAAAACATTCAGATACCAGTTCACTCAAACCCAAATGCAACAAATTCCAGGCTGCAGGAGCCGCTCATCAAAAACTCTTTTCCTCATTTCAAGACGCTCTTCGAGGACAGAGAGCAAAACACGTTTTAAGACTGTGTAACAAAATAACAACCAAACCTTCCCATGTCTTTATAAAGAATTAACTTACACAAATAGGAAGGAAGCAATTTATGAATCACTGCATGAATAAGGACGGGCAGTGATTAAGTCAGTGATGAGTCAGAGGATTCAGATTTGGGATCAACCTGCAGATAAATCCATCATCATCCAGAGGTATGAGAGGAGCAGCAACAAACGGCCTCTTTGTAGCAAAAGAAAAACACAACTTATTTCTGCAACGGACCCAAAACCTTCACTTCAACTGTCCCACAAGTTCCTGAATGTGAGGCCTAAAGACAGGGAATTAATGTTGGTCTTTATAAGACGACACATGCTCAATCACACAGGTGAGCAGGAAGTCAGTGGAGTTAGAAATATTTATGTTAAAATACTGCTGCTCAGCATTTCAACATAATTTTGAGTTACTAAATGGAAATAATAAGATACAAAGTCTAAATTGTGGGATGAAATTATGAGATACTTAGTCAATATTATATTAAATGTAAGTATTATGTGAAACTAAGTTAAAGTCAAGGATAAAAGGTTGAAATCATTAAATATTTCATCACAACTAAGAGACACTAAAGTTGATATATATATCACAATATGAAAGAATTATGTCAAATGTATGAGATACTTCGTCAAAATTTTATGTTGAAAAAGTTAAAATTATGAGACACTTGGTCAAAATTGTGAGAAAAACATTAGAATCATACAATTATTGAACAGTATCGTCATACTCAAAGTTGGATGTTTGAGATGCTAAGGTCACAATGTGAAATAATAAGTTCACATGATGAGATACTTGATAAAACCATGAAACTATGAGAAAACTGAGCAAGTTGTGAGATAAAAAGCTGAAATTTTGAGACATTACGTTAACATTGTGACATTTTATGTGAATGTTATCAGAAACTATGTTAGTGTTTGGAGAATAAAAGTTACGTTATCAGATCAAAGTAATGATTCTGAAAATACAATGATGAAATTGCCAAAGGAAACATCAAAATTATAAGATAACAATGTTGAAATCATGTAATAAGTTGGAATTATGACATCGTTGATCAAAACAATGAGGATAAAAAATTGAAACAGTATAAAAGACAGAATAAAACAATAGAATATGTGTCAAAAGTACAAGATACCAAGTAATAACTATGAGGTTCTATATTGCAATTATTAGAAGAACATGTTACATTTATGAGGCACTTGGTCAAAATTATGATATAAAATGTCAGAATCATGAGAAACTAAGTTGTAATTCTCAGTAAAGAGGTTGAAATTTTGGGGGAAAACATCCTAATTATGAAAGTAAAAAATGATGAAATGATTTGAAACTTATCCTTAGTTCTAAGACACTAGGTTGAATTATAAGATTGTTAATTGAAAATTAAAGTCAAAGAGTCATGAAATTTAGAGATACTAAATACATGCCATGAAATAAAACATCAAAACTAGGAGTGGATTTATGCTTCCTGTTGCTAATTCAACCTTTTAAAGGATGTGTATATGTGGAGTGTAGTTTAGTTTTAACTTTACATTTTTATCCTATAATTCCAAACATCATATTATAGTTTGACTTGGTATCAATTTTTTTTTTTTGTAATTATGCCAAGTCTTATTATCCTTTTTTTTAACCTTGCTGAATCAGGCTTCCATAGATGTGTGATAAGAGTGGATAAAATTTGCTAAGACACAAAATAAACTTTAAGAAATTCACATTATCGATCAAATGTAGTGTAATCAATTGTAGTGTCCAACCTTTGAAAAAACTGGATGGACTTAAGTGGCTTTGTTTTCATTTTTGTGTGAATGGAAATCATGTACCGGCCTGTTTCAACAGAACCTGGATCAACGGGTCATTTTCAGTCTGTTCTGCATGAAACTCCACGCTGTGACTGCCTGCTGATGGAGAAGCACACACTGGCGGCTCCGCCCGTGCTTCCTTCTTACCTCTGGCTGCCGTCAGTGACTGTAGGAACCATGGTGATGTTCTCCTCGGGATTGAAAAGAGGCCGCAGAGAGCCGTACCACGTGTTAACCAACGTGAGCCTGTGGAAGCCTGCAATTTCAACACAACACAAGGAGAGGCTTTTCAGATTGTGCCAGACAAGACAGTCAAATAAAGCACTGAGAGAAATGTAGTTCATTTAGGATCACTCATTGTTCATCATGAATAGTTGTTGCAAAACCCAACAATGCGCCTCCATCTGCACTTCACTGCAAGACCTTGGGAGTGTAAGTAGGTGAATGCATGCACATTCACACGTCTGCTGTTAGTGCATTGGAAGACTCGGGTTAATAAAATGCGTCTTCGCTCTTGGCGTGTGGCGCTACAACGGTTTGAATAAGTAATTGCTCTCAGATGATTGGATGTTTCCTACCATTGTTGTGGAGATCCTGTATCTTCTGCTGTGGGATTGAGATACAGTCGATGTTGCTGTGTGTTTCCGACTCAGGCCCACAGAAGCTGGAATCTGTGGATCCCTCCTGTAGCTTCTGCTGCTGCACCTCCAGCTCTGAGAGAGAGAAGAGCACAAAGAGCACATTTACAGAGCGCCTGTTCAATCCATCAGCAGAAAGAAAGAAAGAAGGGATTAATTTTAAAGATACTGTTTAATTTTTAATTTTCTTATGCATGCTAAAATACACGCTCCTCTTTCCTGTTTGGCTTTTCTATTCTTCATTCAGCGATTATTCAATAACCGCCCTGTCAAAACAAGAGCAATAGTTTGAATTTCAATCAGGATTGATTAACCTGAGCAGGCACCTCGTTTCCATGGCAACTTTAGCATAATTCAGCTGGACTGAATGAAAGCAGGGCTTTATTTTACTTCAGGAATCTACTTCAGTTTTCTCCTGCCACACCGAGCACAAAGCCAGGTGAGAAAAAAATGAAATCTTAAGAAGTTCTGAGAGCAAATCTTCACAAGACAAGAGGATAGTTCATGATGTGGTACGTCAGACCCTTCTGAAGTTTGTCTTCAATTCTGGCTCACACATGACTAAAAATAAGATAAAACCAGATTATAGTCTTCCTTTCATTTTCTTTTCAGACCTGTTGCTTTGGTTACACCTCCTCCTATTGGCTGCTCTCTGATCTTCTACAACCACAGTGAATTTGATTTCTCTATTGTTTTTTTCCAAAATTAATTTCTGTTGGCTTTTCATGAATCTATTCACAGGACAGAAGATAGAGCAGGAAACAGGCTGATGGTGGAAAGTGACAGGCCATAAAATGACCACAGGCTAACCTCATGCAATGTGCAACATAACTATAAAACGGCATCAGCGCACTATGACATAATTTCTGACCAAATATCACAGCAATTCTGCTAAAACAGCATTTCTCAAATCGTTTCAAACATGATCATCATACACGTCACTAACCCTGGTTTAACATAGCTTCCTGGGTATTCACAATACAGCTGAATTATCTCGATGTTGCACCTTCTCCTCACCATGGACGCAGCTTTCCTCATTTAATTTTCTTTTTTTTCTGTCCCCATCTTATGACATGATGCAAGATGATTTTGCCTTTAAGGCTCATTAATGGAAGAAGAATATTAGCTTGACCTTTTCCTTGAGTTCAAGCAAATCTTTTCTTTATTATAAATTAAAATATTTTACTCACAGTTGTGGCAGATCACTGAGAAACGATTGGATTTTTCCAAAATGATTTGACAACACAAGTACACGTATTTTAGTAAACTGCCAACTGATGACAAAAATGTTAATTTGAGTAAATTTTTGATGGTTCAAGCAGCTCGGAGGAGAATCAGTAAGAAGTGGATTACAATGACTCCCTTATACTGGAGGACTTGAGCAATCTGTCGTGATAGATTAGTCATGAGAGTGAAAGTGAAAGTCGATGGGATCTTTTGTTCACTCTACTTTTCTTTATTCAAGATAAAGTTTAACTACATACAACACAACAAGGTGATGTGCTCAACAGTTACGCAGTGTTATTGTTTGAAACTTGTCAACAAGCAAACTTTGTAGGTTTGTACTGTATTGTAGTAGCCGGCTACTTGTAGCACTAAGGTGCTCTAAGACCTACCCGACTGTGTAATGATAGTGAATTCTGATTGTGTCCTACCAGTGCGCATCTACCAACTCCAACCTCACCAAGTAGGGAAAATGCAACCTGGCTCTTCATTTTATTGATCGACTCTTAGGTTTCAACAGAACACTGCAGAATAATTGCTGCATGTCGACAAGAATGAGCATTGTCACAGCTCTTGTTTTAACCTTCAATTCATGTTTTAGCCTTTAGTAAGTGCTTTATCACTCTCCTATTAAGCTTCTTCTGCTCTTCTGTCCTTTTTCTGTCAGACAGTCCAGCTCCTGTTTCCACTATTATTACAAAATAAATCACAGAGATCATTTTCAGAAGAGAAAAACACAGATCTCTCTTCTCACTGCTAAACTTCTCTGGTGATAGTGATGGTATCACAGAGACAAGCTGTAAATAAATCTGGTGCATCCAACTGATCCAGTCACGGTTAGGAGGCTAGAAATTAGCATTTAGAAATAACCTGTTTTAGTGTTGTTAATCTCATTTTAAATTTGGGTTCATGATCAGGCATATCAATATCACTCAAGGTCCTCTCAGTCTCTTTAAAATGTGATTTGAACAGATTTTTACAGCTTGGTTCGATAAAAAAGGTTGGATCTGAATATCTCAGTCCTCTATCAGCTCACTTTGTGCAGGGGCCGATTATTTTCATTTCTCAGTTTTGAGCATACAAGTTGGCTGATTTGACTGACAGGTGGGCGCCCTGTAGCTGTCTGCAAAGAGGCAAAAGCTCCGCCTCTTTACCTCAGCCTAACTCAGACAGAGCTAAGGTGAGTTCAGCATCTTCAACGTTACACCCACCAACAAGGCTCCAAAACTCTACATCAGAAACATCAGAAATGTCACTGAGACCACTTCTAAATACAGTATCATCTAGTTGCTGGTAAAGCCACACTGTTTCTGAGGGTCTCATGTTTGCAACAAGAAAAAGCTGCCAAGTAATGAGGATTGTGTCTGTGATACGATGAAATGAACATCCAGCGTCCTCCACACAAAGACGTAACCTGAGCGTCACTCAGGTCACCTGAGAGTGGGTTTTGTATTTCAGCAGACAATTTTTTTGTGTATTTACTCTGATATGACACGGCCTTAACCCATTTAATCCCAGTGGCAACAACGGATGTTTCAGGGGTTTTTTTTCTTCTGAAATCTTTGTAAGTGTTGGTTTGGCTTTGGGTGGCTAATTTAAGTTTTAAAATGAAAGAATGTGAGGAAAAAATCATGAAAGAATACATAAATCCTCCATTATAATAATTAAGATAACAATAAATAATAACATAATGGTGTGAAAATAAAAATCATCCATATCATGGTCTATGTAGGTCTAAAGAGTGAAGTACATGTACTTAATTCACAGGACACATGTTTGGATTTAACATGTTTTAAAGACTGAATTAATGCACGGTCTGCTCATCCTGCTCCTTCTGTTGCCGTTCACTATGACACACACACAAACACACAAAGTGATGCAAACAGTGTTGCCAACTCCCCAGTAAATAAAATGGCTATTTGCTGTCCTAGAACTCACTAAACAAAGTCATCACCATTTTGCATAAAAGGTTATTTGCATGTATTGTCATTGACGCTGTAGGTGAAAAATAACATTATGGGACGGACACGGAGTGAGTAAAAACACAATGTAAATGTTTAAAACTACAAATGAACTTTCTTCTGTCACTTTTTTTTTATCTCAGTTTACTTTTTGATCTTTTCATGCCTTTAATTCGAAATGACAGGACAGTGAATATAGTAGAGAATAGGGGTAGGATATGAAATGAGGCAAACGGGCCACAGGGTGACATCAAACCTTGGCAGTCTGCTCAAGGGCCACCGTCATGGGGCGGGACTTTGACCACTAACCCATCTGTGTCCCCTTCTGTCAATTCTTGATTTATATAAATATCAAGATTCTGTCTTGTATTATGTTATCAAATTAACAGCCCTGTTGTAGATGTCAATGCATACCAATGACCCAAAATGTAAAACAACCTGATGGTATTGAAAAATGTAATAAAACCAAAAATGTAATAACAGACCCAAGTTTTAACTCTTTGGGCCAAAAGTAATCACATATTGGGCTCAGTATCTGTTACATAATTGACTGCTGCAGGTCACTTTTACAGTTTACAAAATTTTGGAGCTGCCCAATGCAGAATTTTTCAGCATTTAAGGGACTGCACGAGGGGGCGAGGCTGATAAAATGATATCATTCACCCATATTGAGCCTTGTAGACCTCACAAATGCATTTAGCATAAATCAAGCTTATGATTAAAGGGTCTCTGAGGAAGAAGTGTCGACTAACATCGAGCTTTTCTCTCACAGCTGTTAGAAAGGATCCTGGGTGAAAAATCATGTATGTCGTCTCTGTGACATCACCCATTTGTTTCTGAAAGAGTTTTGAAGCCCATTGTCAGCAGTGTTAAACTCAGCCAATCTTAGCCTCAGTGTAGGTGAAGTAAAGAGGGGGGCCCTTAGTTTTTAGCCCGTCAGTGAAGTCATTTCTCTACCCGTGCGTACTGACTGAATAATGATCTATTCAGACCTGAACTGTTTTTGATTTTGAACCAGGCTGTAAAACTGCTCTTTTTATCTCTTAACATCTGCTTTTTAGGTCATTGTTTTTATTAGAAAAGACTTTCCAGAGGTTGTAAGCAGAATCTGTTTTAGTGAACTGTATCGCCCCCCTATGGCTGGAGGACTCTCGGCTGGAGTTATGGTGAAATGACTGGAATTTTTGAAAGATGAGTGGAGATCGGATCTTTCTTTTAACTCTATGTTTCTTTATTCAAGACTACTTTTTACCAGATACAACGCCTAGAGGTAACATATCTATTTATTTAGCAACATTGCTGTTGTTTGAAACATGACAACAAGAAAACTTAATGAGTTTGCACTGCAGTTTAATCCAGCTACATTTAGCAAATTGATACAGTGTAACTTGGTGAGTCCTTGATATGCCCAGGCAGAGCTCATTTATCAGGCAGAGCAAACTTAAAGTCACACTTCATTTTACTGATACACTCTCAGTTTTGAACAAACAGCATAGCCCGTGTTTTAGCCTTTAGTCCTTGTTTTAGCCTTTCGCCCTTGTTTTGACCTTTAGCTCTCGTTTTAGCCTGTATTTTGCATTTTAAGCCCTTATTTTGTGTTTTAGCCTTTAGTCTGTGTTTTAGCCTTTAGTCCATGTTTTAACCTTTTTTTCGGTGTGTTAGCTTTTAGCCTTTGGTCTGTATTTCAGCCTCTAGCTCTCTCACTCTCATATTTTGCTTTCTTCTGCCCTTCCATCCTTTTTCTGTCAGACAGTCCAGCTCCTGTTCGACTACATCTACTAAATAAACCATAGACATTGTTTTCAGCAGAGAAAAACACATATTTGTCTTCTCACTGCTAAACTTTGTCAGCTGGCATGGCGTTGTCATAGAGACTTTGGCGTGTGATGAATCAATCTAGCCCAATCCGACCCCACTGGGGTGGTAGGAATTAGCATGTAGAAATGACCTGTTTATGCACTGATAATCTTACTTTAAATCAAATGTTGTGATTAAGCATACATACTGTAAGAAATGAGACTTTTTGTGATTACTTTGAAACTGATAAAAGCCCCTTTAAGTTCAGAAAGAGAGAAATGAATAATGGGTCATTTCTGACAAAGAGCCCTGGTTTATTGTTGATTATGTACTTGGTTAAATTTTGATGCTCTGATTTCATTGGTTCACTACAAATTTAAAGAGAATCTGGGACTTGACTCTGGATCTGGAGGCTGTTTCAAAGGGACTTCAAATTTAAGTGGTGCATAACTTGTTTGGCCCTTTTGGCAGCCCGAACTCTAGAGGAGGTTTGACGGACCCTGACCCAACTACAGCGTGTCAACACGTAGTATAAAAATTCCTCTGCTTTATTTGTCAGTGAGTGTGTGTCAATGTGAATGTGTGTGTGTGACTCACTGATGTTTGGGCTGTGAATGGTCACATGATCACTCTCTGCCATCAAGCGAGGGCTCAGGCTGGTCACCATGCGGTCAATGCTTTTGACCACGTCCATAGGGCCGTTCACCACCTGAAACACACGGAGCACCAGCATCTCAGCAGCAGACACTTTCGCCCAATCCGGCCCCCCAGCTGGGCACACACGTGTGCCGAAAAAGCACATTTCAAAATGACCATTCAAACACCACGTAATTTCCAAATGCTTTCAGGCACTAACTGTTTGCAGGAGTCCACACACTCCGGTTGAAAAGAGCGCACACGGTTCAATGGATGGGCCGATAACACAGGGTGCAATCGTGGGTTTTGTCATTGTCCGCTTTGAAACCCCTCGCTCTGAATTCAATATATCAGTCTGAGAGCCGAGCCTTAGAGGCAGAGCCTGGAGCAGAGCGAGGGAGGTTTGCGGATGAGTAGAGCCGCAGCTTTTTCAGAGAGCTGTTCATCCATTGAGTCTGGGCTGAGGTGGCCTTGGAGTGCTGAGAGGCCTGAGGGGGGAGGGAGGGAGGGAGAGAGGCAAACGCTGAGAGAAGCACAACACTTGTCATAAGGCAACCTCATCAAGTTGCACTCATCAATAGCGCAGCGACAGAGAGGAACAAAAACAGACCGGGTACGGTAATCGAGTTTGGAGGGAACGCATCGCTTCGATCGTGGAGAGCGTGGTTTCCTCTCGTAAATGTTTTTTTCTCTCGACATGTATGGAGGCTGCTTCAGCATTCGTCAGCTCTGCTCAGCTATTCTCTGCAACTTTATAATTATGATGATAAGATCCTGCCGCCACAAGGCAATCTAAAGAAGCATAGTGCCCTCTACTGTTTAAGAGCTGAAGTGTCTTGTCTTCTCTCTCTCCAAGTAAATATACTGATCAAAAATATAAGACCCGCTAAAAAATTGCACAAATTTATACTTTGGGATATTACAAAAGGTTCTTAGTAAAATTGAGTAAGTAATTTATTGCAAACAAAGTGAAAAAGGCCACAGCTAAAAGAAAGAACCTAAAAAATCATTTAAAATAGAAATTAAAGTTTGAAAAAGGACTCAGTAATGAGGAGCTTCACTGTTCTTGGTTTTTTTTTTTTAAAGTTATTTTTTTGGCCTTTCTTAGATAGAGGAGGACAGTGGATAGTGTCTGAAAGGGGAGAGAGAGTGGGGAGTGACGTGCGGGAAATTAGCCACAGGTCAGATTCGAACCCGGGC
Organism: Thalassoma bifasciatum; assembly: GCA_008086565.1. Classification (NCBI taxonomy): domain Eukaryota; kingdom Metazoa; phylum Chordata; class Actinopteri; order Labriformes; family Labridae; genus Thalassoma; species Thalassoma bifasciatum. The sequence goes on along the minus strand of RPOG01003155.1, from coordinate 42,519 downwards.
CGCCCGCTCGAGGACAAGCCTCATGGTGCGCTGCCATATCCACTAGGCCATCCGCGCCCCTCTGTTCTTGTTGATCACTTCAAAATTTAGTTTGACGTCCATTTTTGTAAACTTCCCTCTCCATCCACCCAACAAGCAGGATGCTCCAAAAGAGGGAGATTGTTCCTCTGGGAGAAGAAGAAAAAGTCCTTTGTCAGGCGGCCATTGGGAACTCCAGCATTGTTCTGTTTAAAAACTCAGTCATTAGCACACAGACAAGGGCCCTCAGTCATGAAGGACGCCCCCTGCAACATCTCCACACAGCCAGCAGCCGTTTGACGCCCTTGTACAACCATCAGCTCCACTGTTCCATTGAATGGAAAAACAGATCATGATCTTCCCTGCTCTGATATCCCTTCATTGTGGCACATCTTTTTGTTTATGTGTCCATACTCATCAGGTGTGTTGTGGTATCTATCCTTAAAATGAGGTTTGGCTTCGATGGGTCAGACTTGGTCGTCCAGCACATCTATCAGGTGGTTTACTGGATTGAGATCTGGAGTGTTGGCAGACAATTCCACACCTTGAAATAGTGGTCCATTTCCTCCAGGTCTCTCTCTTCCATTGCTTTGTGGACCAACTCTGATGATGAGTGAAGTTGCTCTCAGTCATTCACAAGGTCCTCAGAGTTCACTTTACCAGGAATTTAAACTCAAATAATCACTTTTTATGATTGTATTGTATTGACCAGTCTTTACTCCCTTCATGCCCCTGGGCCACCATTGAGCCTGTCACTGAATCACCCATTTTCTTTTCCTGGATCTCTTTTGGCTGTTACATAACCCTGCAGTTTTGAGGTTGCCCTGATCTTTGTAAATGTCAAAATTTGTCCTCATTAAAGAGGGGGCATTGTGCCTAATTCTTTCTTTTAGTAAACCCTTATTTCAACTGCCACCTCTGCAAAGCTCCCCACTCAATGAACCCCCTTCCCCTCTGATTGGTCAGCCCTCTGGAGGCCTAACAGATGCTTGAGGCCTGCTTCTTCATGTTAGGAGCCAGTTAGAAGATCATGAAGTCTCATGAAGATCTAATGAAGATCTCATGCTACTTTTAGAAGCACAATTTTGAATCAGTTTACAGACAGATAAATGGATTTCTGACACGTGAATATGATGTTTGGAAACTTGCAGATGTTTAGTCTAAACATAAAATATATAAAATATAAGAAAGCAGAACACACACTTGTCCATTTTTCCTCTTTTTACACCATCAGCTTCAGAAGCAAAATGTTCACCTGCTTCCCAACATTTCCCACCTTCTCACAGGTGCCATAGTCTCATAACTTCAAGACTGGTGGTTTCTTTCTGCTGTTGTCTGAATTTAAAAAGCAGAGTGAGAGGCTCTAGCTCAGAAGTCCACAGCCTAACTGAGTTTAAGATTAAGTTTATCTGCTGTCTGAAAAGGTTTCAATAGACCAAAAGGCACTGAGTTGTTACCTCTTTGATGGCCTGCCACTTGAGGGCGTTGTCCTCACTGATGATGCTGTCGGCCACACTGATGAAGTTCTGGCTCAGCTCCTGGACGTTTCCTTGGCTCTGGTTGGTGGCATCAGCAGGGGGCTGAGAGGGGACGTCAGCGGCCAGAGACAGAAGCTGGACCAGGGACACCATGTCTGTTGGCTGCAGTCCCTCTTGCTGGGTGTCCTCCAGGGCCTGGACAGAGACATCCAGCAGAGCGGAGGCCTGAGCCAGACTCCTCAGCTCTGGGAGCTGCTGACCCAGTGCAACCTGGAGGTGGAGAAAAGAAGTGAATGTTCCATTTCGACTTTAAAACCAGGTGTCTGTGTCGAATTTTACTAAGAACACCACTATAGGAGTTCTGTGTTTCCAAGGAGATAGTTCAACTCCAGTGGTGGCTGCTGGTCTTTCAATAAAGGGAAGCTCATTTTTTCCCTGGTCAACATCATGAAAGTGTTTGCTTTTTTATATGTAAATTCTACCCTCCTTCCCTTTCTATTTGTTTTTAACAACAACAAAGTCCCTGGGGATCGGTAAAGTCTCAGGATCAGTTTAGAACAATGGAATCAAAAACTCAGGGAACGCTTATTTGGGTGTTTATATTTTAAGATCGCTGATTACCCATTTTGCTGTCAATCAAAAATGGATTCTGCCTCAGACAGATCATCCAATCATCATGCAGGAGCCAAGCGTCAGGGCTATCACACTGCCCCATAGACCCCCAGAGACGCTGAGCATCCGATGGGCGGGACAAAGCCCAGCATTTATCCAATGACCGCCCAGTTTCACGCAGTGGAACAACCCACTTTATGCTTCCCCATTGACCCCCAGAGATGCTGAGCGTGCAGCTGTGCCACTTACTGTGGTGCTGTGTAGATTAATGAAAAGGAAGTTGTGCTCGGTTTTCTGTGATAAGTAGCTGATTCTGAATGAAAGATGAACGCGTTCTAGCGCATATTTAATCAATGAAATGTACGAACAGTGGTACATATTTCTGCACTTTTTTTAATTTTAGGGGACACTGAGCTTTCTTTGCAGTCTTAAAGCAATCGACATAGTTCAACTCTTTAATCACAGATTTGTTGCTCTGTTGGGGATGTCATGATTGAAATTAAGTTTTTTTTTTCCAGGCCTCAAAGTGTGTTTGGGAGCATTGCACATTTAAAGAAGTCAAAAGAGGATAGAGATAATGAATTGAGAGTTTTGGGCTCATGAGGTGTGGTTTTGGTGCATTGCACTTTCTCTAGAGCAGATCTTCCCAGAGTGTGCCATGCCAAGGACCTCCATGTCATTCTAATGGGAAAATCGTTTGGATTCATTGTAAGTTGCCAAAAACTGAAAGTGGACCACAACTCTAATGAATTTCCAGTTTTTAAATAGGTTATTAATATGTATTAAAATGTAATTAATTAATGTCATTTAAAATATTTTTGTAAACAGTCTCTTATAGTTTCTCTGCTTAGCACAGCTGTTGTACTCTGCTGGCTCATACTGAAGAGAATCAGATGCCCATGTGAATCAAAGGCTTTTACAGCAAAAACTGACGTCTAAGCAAGTGTTTATGTCTGAGCCACATTCATCAGTAATTTTTTTTAGACATTAAAAGACAAAAACACCTGAATTGACTGCAGGGTGGAAAGAAATAAGCAAGACAATATTGTTCTGAAGTTTCTTGAAATACAGTTTTTAAACAATGAACTGAACAAAAACCTTTTTCGCACACAATCAAATTTCCTGCACATGCATGAATCTGAGGATCCATCTTTACAAGGTTTCTGCAGGTTTCAGAAAGTTAAATTTAAGACCTTTAAGGTGGCCACACACTGCACGATAATTGGGTTGATTCTTGTACAAATTTGCCCCTATGAACCAAAGCCAGCAAAGGCTGATTGTTTGGTGTCATCGCGACCAATTCTCCTGTAGTGTGGGGTAAGTTTGGAATAATTCTGTCTGTTTGGATCTGCCTGGAAGGTCTTGGAATGAGAGATCGTAGATAATGAACATGTTTAATATTTGCCGAACAGGCACAATGTTTAATGTCATGTGTCCAGGACAGAGCCAATCAAGAGGCGAGCTGACTCAGCTGACTGAAGAAAACATGACGAAGCAGGAATTAAAACCAAACAAAACAAATGGAGCTGGTGAAAATAAAAGTTTTGTGGACTTTCAAAATGGAGGACCAACTAGCTGATTTTTGGCAACGGCATGGATGTTTATGTTAGGTTTTGTTCAAAACTCACCAAAACAGGACGTACGAAGAGAAGAGTTGGAGTGAACTTGCTACTGAAATGGATGAACCTGGTCAGTAATCACTAACACTCACAGAGAATAATCATCGTTGTCATTTTTGACTGCTGTAACAGCTGTTTAAAAAAACATTTTGTTCAGTTTCCTGCTTTTATCACACACTTTTATCTACACCGTCATACTTTTACTATGCGTGATTTTCATGCGTTGAATGTTAAGAACCAGATTCTCTGCAGGAAATCTGTTAGTGTGTGGTCTGCTCCAAAGTGCAAACCACACACTACAAGACTAGAACAGGAAATCAGGCGCAATCTTTTTTTGTGTTATCGTCAAGTGTGTGGTCTCTAAATCTTTGAAGATTTGAAAATTTGTGTAGTGTGTGCCACCCCAATGCCACCTTGAATGGAATTTAAGACCAGAAACACTAAAGACATGGGCAATGGTTTGGGAATGCCGTCTTTTTGCAATCCAAATGGACGCTGTCCAGCCAACCAGCCAACCATCAATAAATTTACACTTTATCATGGTCACAAACTGGCTAGCATGCGGATAACTATTTACATCTCCTTCTGGAAAAGTTCCACAAGACTATATATATATATATATATATATATATATATATATATGTAACATGAACTAGTCCTGACCCAACAAATCTAAGACCTTTGAGTAATGTATTAAAGACCAGAATATTTGACCAACTTAAGACCTTTGAGTAATGTATCAAAGACCAGAATATAATTTTAATGAATTTAAGACCTCTGAATCATGTGTTTAAGACCAGAATACAACATCTTTGATGGACTTCAGACATTTAGGACCTTGATTTTAGATACATGAATTTAAGACATTTTGAGGATGCACTGCCACCCTGTTTTAATTATTTTATTTATCTTGGGTTAAAATGTAGAAGAAAAGAAGACAAAAAACAGGGACGCTGATTGTCTTTTTCTCAAATATATTTCTTGTCTGTCCATTTTATTTATCTTTTTATATTTGTCAAATATTGTAGTAATCTTCTGGCCATGAGCGGTTGGAGTTGATTACAACCCACATGTTTTTTTTTTTTATTTCTTTTAATTTTTTTAAGGATGTAGGTGTATTTTTTTCATGCTTTTCAGGGCCTAACTATCTCGGGAGCTTCTGTAACACTGAACTGAAGAAATGAATGAAGCCAGTGTGAAGGTGGTCAGCAACCACACCTGGAGACTAAATCTGACCCTGAACATGTTTGTGATATCTTCTCTGTGCAGGAAGTGAAACAACAGGAGTTTCATCTGAGGCTGATTCTGAAAAAGTGACTGGATTCACATGAAGAATACGACTTTCCTCTCTGAAGAATTTACCTCCAGTAAACGCCTGCAGTATGTTCACAGAAGATATGTAGATATTAGGAAAAGTGTGTTTCACTGTCACTATGTTTTTTTCACACAAGAAAACATAATATGTGGATTTTTTTTCCTGGTTTTACACTAATGAAAGAAAAAGCTTAAATCCAAGCATGTATGTTTGTCTTGTGTATTAACTAAAATTTGTCAGAAAATTGACCTATTGCATTATTCTGAAAAATGACATTACACCAAAATTAGGAAAAACACTCTTATTTAGTTTCTTGTTTGAAAAACCACATTTAAAAAAAAATGATATCTCCAATAATGTACCAAAAAGAAAATATTCTTGGCTGTTGTAATTGAGCATTCCTTTAGAGTAAAATTGACCTACATTTGATGCAATATCAAAATCAATTCATAATAATCAGTAAACAAAGCAGATGTGCTGTGTGTAAACTCAGCTCTAACAGTTTGAGTACGTTTATGAGATCAGATTGGATTTATTGTAGCTGTCACTGAAAATGTGATTTGCACATGTGCAGGAGTACCGATAATGTGACGGCAGTATCAAAAGTGATATTAAACTGACTTTTGAGATTTTAAGTAGAAAGTGTCAGTAAAGTCACCTCAGCACCCTCAGTTTACCGCTACCTCCTGTCATAAAGTGGGTGCCCCCTCCTACCCCCTGCATTTTAAAACCACTGGTTTAGCCTATCTGAGCTCTTCCCAGGATGCATATCAGCTGAGTAATGCCGTACTGTATTTATTGTTACACATTGTTCATTTTGCAAATAGTCTTTGCTACTACCTCTCTCACTAATAAATGAAATAGGAAAGAATATTAGATATTTTACTTCTAAATGATTGTAACCATGAGTGAGGTGGGTGCACAGTTGATCAGGCACTCAACTACATTATCTGCAAAATTTGATATTGAGCTGGTACCAAGTACAAATAGGGCCAATGTTGCCAATTTTAATATCATTACTGATAGTTTTTATAAAGGAAAGAGATGTCAAAATTAATCAAGAACATCACACAACCATTAAAACTAGTGTTGTTCATGAATGAAAGCAGCCTGAATGAAAGTAACAAATTAAAGCTCAGCCAGAAAATAATCATGTACTTTAACTTTTTCTGCTTTGTTGTAAAATCATGAATTTGAATGTTCATGGATAACAAGAATTATTACATTCCAGTATTAAATGTATTATTTTGATCAAACAGCATGCACACTGGTTAGTAGATCAACTATTGAAGAGACATAATAGTATTTAGGAAATCAGTTATTTACTGAAAATTTTAAGTATCAGTCTCATAAAGCAAGGGTTGTTCAATCCTGGTACTGATGGTATCAATATATTGTGTAGGCTTTGCTGATGGGCTTGTATATATTTCTGGACTTGTCAGTTGAATGTGGCTCATATTAAGTCTGATTAGACAATTTTTACTTTGAAAAAAAAAGACAAAAAGACAAACATTTGTTTAAGTTTGTGTAAAATATTAGGGGTTTTCTACCTGTGTTTTGTTGGACAGCCTCATGAGGTGATTCATGAAGGCGGACGGCTGCGAGCTCTGAGAATCACTCAACTGCTTCATCTTCAGGTATCTCTCTGTGCCAAAAACATGAAGAAGATTAAAGGCTGTGGAAATGTTCTCATGCTTTAGTACATCCAAACACCATCACTCTTCACACTCTGTCATTATTGCTTTTATTATTAAGGCTGTATAAAGCAGGGAGTGGAGCTCACCTCTGCTGCTCCTGCAGATGAACGGCAGCTGACCAGAACAGTCTGTCAGGCCGAGCTCCGGGTGTTGATCTGACCAGCTCTGCAGCATCATGCAGCCCTGCAGCTCCATCTGCTGGTTAACAGCTGCTAACACAGTCACATTATCAGACATTCATACACACAACAATACAAGAGTCAGGTTAGAAGTGTTTCCATCATGAAGAATAAACTAAAGAATGTGAAACAGTCTGACACAAAGAGCTGGTGATTTTAATCTTTGTGTTTTTTTCTTTAGTAAAAGCTCACAAAAACAAAAAGATTGACAAGTGTTTCGTGAAGTCTGACTGCATCTTGCAGGAGAAAACAAAAGTCAGATAGCGAGGGAGTTACTCTTCCCGTCTGTACGGAGCTCTGTTGTTCCCAAAGCTGCCCCCGCACTGCTGGATCTGTGGGAATCCCCTCCATCACTCCCTCCCTCCTTCCTGTCTCACTTCTACTCCCCTTCATTCTGACCGCTCAGTCATCCTGATGTGTTTTCAGAGGTGTCTCTATCTCATTTCACTGTCTGATTCCCACAGTGGCTATTAAATTAACACTCAACTATGACGTCTATTTCTTTGCACTTCACGTCTACTGAATAAAAAACACCTCAGGTGAATTAAAGAAGACAGTTTTCCTTTAGGAGGTAACTTATTGAGGATTCATGAGAATCTTTTGAACTCTGACTCACTCTAATCCAGCCATGTCCAAAGTCAGGCCTGAGGTCTATTTTCATTCTGCCCTCAGCATTTGTACAGTAAAGTCTTTCTTAACCACATTCTGACTGTGCATCTGTATGAAGCTGAAGATTTTTACATTCTGTTGACTCTCAACAACTCTTACAGCTGATGTCTTTAAATAAATGTTTTTATCATGATGTGAAAATGTGAGCACACAAAAGCAAAGACAAATAAATGTTTTCAGCTCAAAATAGCCTGAATCTGAAAAACAATCCTGATCAAATCCAGATCCTTATCCTGCTATAAAGTCATCAATCTGACATATACTGCCAACATTGCACGCCCCCCCCCCCAACCCCCCAATGGAGAACATTTTTCTCAGTCAGAAGCGGAGCAAGCAAAGTTTATCATCTAGTATCAAGAGACATCTGAGGTACAAGTGAGCTCTGTAACAGATAAAAGTATGGTGAACATTTTCTTCTTTATGTATAACAAAAAAGAGGGAACATGTAGTTTATACATCGTATGTGTTTGATTTTGGCTCAGCTTCATTGGTCTCATAGGTGTAATTGTAATTTTGGAAGGTGGCCACCTTCATGTCACTCTTACAGGTGTGTTTTTATTGCTCCGAGGGCTCAGGAAGACAAATGTGTGCAGCATCAACTGCTTAAGAGTAGGACACTTTGCTGAAACCTCAGAGGAGTCTCATTTTTAACAGGCCACCTTGTTGTCTGGAAGAAAAGCTTCAAAAGCAAAATAAAATTAAAAAATTCTCCGCACCTATTTTTGGGGACAAAATAGATATGTGAAGAATGATTCTTGCAAAGATTTTTAAAAATTACAAAAACTTGTCCCCAGCTTAATCATAAGGGAGAGGATCAGGGTCACTGAAAAAATGTAAAAAGAAAAAAAAAAAGGTCCAATAATGTTTTTTTTTTTCAAGTTTCCTCAGAGAACAAGTCAGAAGTCTGACATTTCTCAGACTTCTGAAATTAGAGTCAGAATTTGACTTACGTCTCAGAATAAACTAAAAAAAAAATTTTGGACCTTTTTTTTTCAGTGGCCCTTATACTTTTCCATGAATTTAAGACTAATGTAAGTGGTCGTATTATCTTTTCCTGCTGCTCTTGGTGGAATCCATGAGTAGGACCCAGGTTCAAACCCAAATGAGCCGTAAGGACTATCTGGAAACACTTATGTTTTCTGGAATAAGGACTCGGTTTCCCATGAGCACTTGCACCAAATGTCTTATGGACATGACTCTTTCCAAGTCTTACATCTGGAGGCCAATTAACGGAAAGCAGATCTTTTTAACACAAGTGTCATCGAAAGGACTTTCAGTCTTTGTGCCTTGAGTGGATTCATGTTCACCTGTGAAAATGTGACCTGACACAACATGCTGAGAAAAAGCATAAAAAAACACTTAGTTTATTTATTCATTTGGAGCAAAGAGTTGTTTTTTCAATGCCTTCTAAATGCTAAGAACATATCTGAATGAAAAGTTCATCTGTTCAATCGTTGTTTTATTCAAAAACGTACAGTCTAGTTCACTGGTACCATCCTCCCAAAACAGATTTAGAGCACATCTTTCTATCACTACTGGTGAGAATGTTCTTCATTTTCTGAATCTAGGATCTACTTTTATTGATCTGGTTAAGTGCCACTTACTTTAGGATGAACTTTTCTCTGTTAGTCTATCACAAAACGTTTAAGTGTGGTTCATTTCTTATCCACATAGCAGAGAAAACAGAAGGATGATATTCTGTCACATGACTTCAACAACAAGGTGAGCCTCAGATTACTTTTATTAAACTTCTCCTCTAGTTTGCTCTAACTATTTTCTATTGTTCCAATTCCAGGTTTGAGGAGCTGCGCTCTTTTTTTAAATTCATTGTCATTCATTTTGTTTTCTTAAGCAGATTCTGATTCAACATAGTAATCAGAGCTAATTTAAATTGCAAATGAGTCCTTTTTGAGTATGAGCATCAGTACTGTAAGTACTTTTTCATTGCACTCATCACAGTTAAAGTTTAATCAGAATCTGCAGGTAGAGCTTTGGGAGCTGTTCTTAATAAAGTTAAACTGTGTCATGCTCTTGTTTATAAAACGTACACACCACTGTATAATCCTTATTTGTCACATATTAGACTATGGTGCAGGACTCTGGTGTTACTGTGACCCATCTGGATGTGAAGTGGCTCACAGGGACTTGTCTAGTAATTACTCTAATAATAGAGAAGTAGCACAGATATTTAACAAGACTGGTTTTCATTACATATGTATGAACAAATGAAGATGTGATATCAGTCAAATTAAGTCAAAACTGTTTGAGAATGAACAAAAGTGAGCTGAAGTGAAGGAAGTTTTAAATGAACCAAAGTTAAGAACTTATAACCAGTCCAGAACCTTATGTTTTTCTCAGTCTGACTCGTGCTCAGAGATCTGTCTGTGCTCAGCTCAGATGTTGTTTCCTTCCTCTTGCTCTGGAAACAGGTCGCTTTCATGCTGCACCTGAAGAGGACTGAATATCTGTTCTGTGTGATTTGGGTGAAGTTGAAAATTAACAACAATTTATGATGTCGACTTTGCTGTAAAACACCTGTAGACTGTTGCGATTTGTTTTCAAAGTCTGACCAAGAAAGACTCCAATTTCTGTCTACACACAGTGTTAGTTGTGTTTGAGCTGGCACAATTTGCGCTAAATGCCTTTCAACTACAGAAGGACACCTCATGTTTATTTTTTTGTTTAGTTTTGTTTCGTTAACTAAAGTTTCTGCCTCAATGGACATGTAAGACTGATTAACCAACAGAAAATATTAGGTTGATTGGCTCAATTGTATATTTTTGTTCTTTATTTAGTGTAATGTGTAATGTAAGTCCGTAAGGGCTGGTCAACTTTTTGGTGCATGGCACAATAAAGTAATAATAAACTGAACTAAATTAAACTTTTTTTGTTTATTTCCCATCTCCAATATCTGCCAGTGAAAGGAAAAAAATGAAAATGTGGCTTTGTTTAGACTTTTTTTTGGCCTCATGTGAGTCTTAATTGTGAAATAATTAAATCAATATATAGCATGATAAAGCAAAAATCAAATCTTTGCCTGCTTTTTCTTGTGAAGGCCTATTATGCCACCATAATAATAAAAATGCAAACTTGGCTTTGTTTAGAAGCTTATATGGCCGAAACAGATTGGAAAATTTGGGGATAAAACTAAAAATTCCGATGCACATGTCAAAATTTTGAGATACAAGGTCACAATTCTGAGATTAAAGCCAAAATGTCAAGAAAATAAAGATACTAAAGTCAAGTTATGAAACAAGTGAATATTTTGGGATTAAAAGTCAAAATTCTTGTATCAAAAAGTCAAAATTTTAAGATCATGAAGTCACAATTACGAGATAAAAGTCAAAATTTTGAGAAAAAAAATTAAGATTTTTGCAAAAAAAAAGGTCAATTTAATTTACTTACAACACATTAATTTGACTTTTTATCTCTTAATTTTGATCTAGTGTGGGCAAAATATCTATCTCAACAAAACCAGTTTTTTATTTTTATATTATTAACTTCCATAGTTTTCCCACATTTCCTTTTTTCTTTCTTTTCTTTTGGAGTCTGGAAAGAACTGTTCAATCATTGATTACTCTGACATACATCAGGTTACACTGAACACTTCCTTAACTTCCTCTTAGAGGAGTCTACTGCAGATAACAGATAGATGCTTGGATGTATTTTAGCAGCCCATCACTTTATTTGGTATGAGAAGCTTGACTTTCTGTCTCCTGTGGCATAAGTTTAAATACAAATGAACTTTGATTAGGCTTATTATCTAAAACTGTTTATGATGACAGTCTCTTTGAACCGTGAACTCAGACACTCTCTATAATCTCTAATAACATGACCTTATCACCTGTATGAGAATTACTGCAATATAAATATAGGTTTGTGATCTTACCTGGACAAAACAGAAGGACCTGCACGTCTCTGACTGCTGGGTGTCTGCCAAGTTGGTCGAGGTTCCAACCAAAAAGCATTTCCTGGGCAATTGGGGAACATGCATTGAGGGCAAGGACGTGCCTCAATTCTAAAGTCACATTCCAAACATTCAGGTCAGTCATATTTCCAAAGAAGGGCTCGGTGAAATTCCCACCAAAGGAATCCTGGTCCTGACCCAAAATGAGTATCCCATCTCCGTAGATATCCCTGGAAGTGTCTGTGTCTGAGCCCGAGTCCTTCCTCTCCCCGTCCACATAGATCACCCAGCGGCCATCGCTCTGACGCCACGTGACACAAATATGATGCCAAGCGCCATCGTTGGGGAAGGATGCTTTGTATGGCAGGTGTTTCCCGTGGATGATGAGCGCCAGGAGGATGCGTCCCTGCATGTCCACTTGACCTCTCAGCTGGAACTCGTTGGTGAAGACTGGTGCGGCGTAAGAAAAGATGGTGGACACTTCGTTCCACTCTGGGTTCCACTGGACACGAACACACACGCTGACCGATGACAGGGCAGGAAAGGTCACGTTGACACGAACAAACCCTTCACGGGAATCCTTGGAGAAGCTCAGAGCTGAGAACTGTGAATCTGAGCAGGAGAAAAAGAAACCACACGTATAATTTAACACTTTAATTCCATTTATTTTCATTCCCTGTTTTAAGTCAACAAGATTTTACTCACACTGTCTGGAGATGGCGACAGGTTTTTTGACTGTTCTACTGGGATTCTGGACCCAGATGGGCAAGTGAAGGCTGGTTTGTCTTAGCAGCTCCATGACTCCTTCTCGTTCCTCTGATTGGTTTAGGTTAGCAAGAGAGCTGAACTGACCTCTGCAGAAGCTGTCAGCCCGGGGGTAGGCCAGCGAGTCATTGACCAGCTGAAAGGCCCAGTTTGATGTTAAATGGGTCTTTCTTGGTTGATCTGTGGAGTAAGAACCCGGAAAAACTGAAACATCCATGAGAAAAATCTCCAGTACTTCTAACAGCAATGACAGGTTTTAATTGTAAGTAAAAAAAAAACGATTCACAGTCTCACCAAGTGGTTCTCCTGCTCTGTCTGGCCCAGCATGTGTGGGCTCACTCTCACACACAACCTGCAAAAGAACAAGATGAGTCTACATTCATTTCAGGAGTTTCTTTAAAATGCTTTCCTGCCTGCGTTTAAAGCAGGATCTTAAAAAGGGGTATTATGTTTTTTTCACATTGTGAAGGTGATGATGGGGGTTCTACAGGAGTAGCTGAAAAATCAAGTTTTGGTGTTACTGCATTGTATGGAGCCCCCCAAAGGTCGTCGTGAAAGTTATTTTTCTAGGAAGACTTTTGTGGAACAATATTTTTTTTCAATGTCACTGTGGTCTGAGTTCCATATTAATTCACCAATACACCAAAACAAAGTCATTCAACCCATAAATTGACTCAGCTGCGAAGAGAACTCAATACAGCCCTCTTTTACTGCATTTAGCACCTCCCACCAAGTTTTGGAAATTATATAATTTTGCAAAAATGATTATATTCCTTCATTAAAGCATTTTAAGGTGACAATCCATACATTCACTTTAAACACTTTAAGCACTTTAAACTGGGAGTTGAAGCTGATTGATAGATGTTTTGCTCAGACACAGGAACAGAAAATTACAATAATCCAGGCTTGATGATACAAAGGCATGGATAATAATTTCTAATTCAGTAAAAGATACAATGGATCTCAGTGTTGAGATATTCCTTAGGGGGAAAAAGCAAGTACGAGTCAAGATCATGGTATTTTTATCAAAATGCATGGCCTGGTCCAAAATGACTCAAAGATTCCTCAGACCAACAAACAGTCAAGCAGCATATTCAGAATGTCAGTGTTGGGACCAAAGGAGTGATATAATGTCAGGCTTGGGTTGGTGAGTGAACCAAACAAAGAAATTGTATATTAAGCAGAGTGTTGGAGCTTCAAAGTTTGCACCCTTGAAGCTCTGAACAAAAAGACAAAAGAGGTATAAGCCAGGTGAATGAAATACTGTTAGGAATGCAAAAGTTTGGCGTGTGTGTGCATGTGTGTGTGCTCTGCTTTGTTAGTGCCTGTGCTGCTCTGCCACACTTCGATTTTTAGATTTCCAAACCTCTACATATCTGTCCATAAACTCATCAAAATGGTAAATTCTAGAAACAGCACAAGATCCTCACAAGACTTATTGAAATGATGATGTCATCACATAAAGATCTTCCTACTGGTTCATGGAAGCTGCTGTCACAGCAGAATAGCACTACCACATAGAGAAATTCTCTCTGTACCCAAGAGTGGAAGCATGACAAAACCGAGGGAAGAGGTTTTTTTCTTTTTTTTAAAACAACAGCCGTGCTCAAATGTACTTTTGGAGGCAAACGTACAGATGTATTTCCAGATTTGTCATTTAACCGGCCACTACATAAACATGAACACATATGAGGTGCGGGCCTCAAACACCAAGGTCTGCCAATAGCTTTGTCCACTTTGACTTTTGTAGACTGGCCAATCAGAGGGAAGGGAGTTCGTGGGGCAAGTGCATCAAAGAGGCAGCAGTGTAAATGAAGCATTCCAGACAGAGGCTAAAATGGGAGTTTTCTTAAATGCTAAAAATAGGGTTTTTTTTTTTGCTGTAAGTCATGAGAAGCTGCTACAGAAGTACCGGAGGGACAGCATTAATCCTTAAAAAAAGAAGCACATTATCCCCTCTTTAAAGCCAGAATATTTTTGCTCCAGAGATCTACCCTAGGAATTTAAGTTGATTAAATATTCTGATTAATTCAAAACACAAATCTTTTGCACTGCTCTACTCATTCATTGAAGTGAAGACTGGAAAAGTTACCAACCAAAAGTGAGAAGAGTATGAGTCCAGGATGCAGAGCTCCAGTCATCTCTCAGCCGGGGCGTCTTCCACAGGAACAATTATTTCTGTTGGATCAAATATACTCCACTGTAGGAAAAGCTGTGTAAGTCTCAACAGGAAAACTTAGAGATGATTGGTTTTTTATCTCAAATGAGGGGTCCAATGTTGCATCACAAAACAAGCCAGAATCTCTTTAGTGCATCACTCTTCAATAGGTTGTTCCTAAAAAATCTGGACAGCATGTCTTCAGTCATTGTTGCACTTTCAGTTGTAGAATCCCCATCTTCCTCCAGAGCAGCAAAAAGGCTTATGGAGTAATCCAGCATCAAACCACATGTGTGGTACCATCAAACCCAAATCTGGTCCAGACTCCTCACCTCGTACCCTGTCTTCAGAGTCCAGCATATCCAGCAGAGTTCCTGGTCTCCTAAGAGCCAGCAATCCCCAGAGCGTCCGTCCAAAAGTGGCAGACTGTCTCCAGCCTCCCCCTGATCCCCCACCCCTTCCTCTTTAGTACCCTGAAGCCATCAGCTTTTGTCATGCAAATAGAGTCATCCTTTAAAAGAAGCCTATTTGCGCAAGCAGTGTCAAGCATTTGGCTCTGAGAGTTCATCAAGAGCAGCGCAGCAGCGGACATTTTTACCACGCACACTTTCACAGGACTGCAAGGTTCACCGTCAGATTTATTTTACTGCCGCGCTTCATAGTCAATTAAACATTAGTACTCACCGTGTAATCATAGTAATCGTAAAGTTTGTCTTGTTGGATGGCTTTTAAATGGTGGTTCTACTCCCCCTGAAATCGACACATTCACACCACAGTGGCCAAATGTTTTCCTGGGGTCACCAGTGGCGGTCTGAATGTTTGCACACATCACAGATGTGACTGGGTCCTAACATCTGCTCATGAATGACAGGAAACTAAATAACATATCTGCCTGTGAAGAGAACATCAGTCTAGAAATCCCGATACAAAATGAAGCAGAAAGTACCTGATACTCTTGCATCAATGATTTATTTTAGAATGGGTTTATTTTTTTAATTCTAGATTATTAAAGCAGAAAGACTCAGAGCCGACAGGAGTGTGAGTAACACCAGCAGTCAGACTGTTGTTTCTAGTCTGGCAGGACAATATCAAACTAATTCTTGAATCATGCATCCAGACCAACCCACCTACAAATGTATGAGACTTCAAACCAAATGGAAAATTTGCAAACACCAACCTCTATTGGGGAAAAGGAAGTCAATGCTCAGGTCAAACAAAGAAAAAGAAAAAAGGAAAAACAAACAAGTACAAAACCAAATAAAAGAAAACAGTGCAGAATTAAAATCAAGCTTCACATGTTGTAGAAAATCCCTGACTGTCTGAAAACTGATGAAAAAAATAGCTCAAGATCTTCAGGAGACTTGGTGAAGTGATGGGGTCAAAGATCTACTAACCGGTTCAAAACAGGTCTGAGAAGCTGGCCTCAACACCAAGGTCCAACTAGGCATTTAGGCCTCTAGAGGACTGACCAATCAGAGCAAAGGGGGTTTGTGGAGTGGGGAGCCTTAAAAAGACAGAGGCTAAAAAAAGTTTCATTTTCTTTTTTTTCCCTATAAAGTTACTCAGACACGTCAGCATAATGAGGTCACTTTAAGAAGAAAAATAAATCAAGAAAGAAACCTCAAAACTTTAGATTTAAGCAAGTCTCAAATTTGTATATTTCTTGAGTTGTTAGTTGTCTCGTACCACAAACCCCACCTGAATTGCCCGAAGGTTTAAACAGCTATATTCTTGCACCTGCCCACTGCAGTCAGTTTCTTGTTGAATAAATTCACTCTCCTCTTCCAGACCAGTGCTGCTTTCCTGGAAACAGACCCAATATACAGCAACGTCTTTCCAGGTCCAGATGCTTCTAATAATGTGCTGACACTGGGCTAAAATCAGTAGTATATGCTGTCAAGTAAGTGAACTGGGCAAAAGGAAGCTTATTAACAACCCACAAATTCAAAGTTTTCTTGTAAATGTACGACTTTATAAACTCCAAAACTTGAAGTTTATTTTCTAACAGATTTACGCCTTTAAAATATTTTTTTTCTCCAAAGACCTCTGACTGTAGAAACCTGGATTTTGAGGTTTTCTTCTCAAAAATGTTGTACTTTAAAAAACTGTAAACCTTTGCGTTTGATGTCTCATAGATTAAAGAAACAGTTTTTTCAGACCAAGCGGCTGTCAAACTGCAGATAAGTGACAGCTGGTTTTTAGAGAAACTCACAGAATCACAAACTCAGAGACTCAGACACTTAACACTTCGCTCACTTCAACACCAAACAAGCTGCAGCGTCAACACGCTGTTTGACACGTTTTGCCAAGTATTCCCTGCCTTGAACCTGATCTGGAGTTTGATTTGGACTTAAAGTACTGTCAGATTTTTATAATTTGATGAGCTCAGAGAACAAACAGCTTGTTTAAAAACCTGCTGTCACAGGAGCCGAGTGTCTTGGAGTCGTTTTCAGCGCCTGTGACTTTACGTAAATGTTTCTCAAACTGAAAAAACCTCTATCAGATCATTTTGTAACAGCTTTCAACAAAACTCTGTCGTGGTTTCAGATGAGGTTGATTTACCCCTCTAGATGATTCCCAGCAGATTTCTATGGCCCAATTTTGCTTTTTTGAGGATTTATTTCTGCCTGTAGTTTGACAAACTTTTAGGTTATTTCTCGAAAATGTACAAATTATCATTGTATTCTTTTTATATCTTATTATTGTTCTTTTGTGTTTCACTCTGGCCCTAATACACCATTGTAACTATGGGCATATGACACATGCTTATAAATTATCCAATTAAGTTACATTTTGGAGTTTTGTCCTCATAAGAGCATGGCTTATTTGAGTGACAGGTGAGCCCCCTGTAGCCGTCAGCAAAAAAGGCTTCACCTCAACCTAACTCTAACTAAGCTAAGTTGAGTCAGCCTATTTAATAGAGCCCAATGACTACAGCTTTTAAAACCCCCTATCAGAAAAAAAATGGGTGATGTAACGCAGAGTACGTTCTTGTATCAAACAGTTTATGGTTCTACCTAGACCACAAAGACATAACCTCTCCTTTCTACTCAATTCAAGAATGCATGAACATTAAACAGAGTGACAACTGGGACAGCGAAGACCC
Source organism: Thalassoma bifasciatum (assembly GCA_008086565.1). NCBI lineage: Eukaryota > Metazoa > Chordata > Actinopteri > Labriformes > Labridae > Thalassoma > Thalassoma bifasciatum. Next base: position 24,996 of record RPOG01003155.1, on the reverse strand, counting down.
CAGTTAAGAGGGACAAAGTAGAAAAACTTTTGCAAGATGTAAATGTCCCATGACTGTCGACCTCAGGGATCTTGCTGTTTTTTTTTTTTTTTTCTAACTTAAATGTGTTTTGCTCCTGTGCATCTCTCTAAGTCTAAAGAGTTACACACACCTGTCTCTACAGACTCACACACTCAGAGTGATACAACTGAGACTTGGACTGCCAAAGTCAAGTCTTCACATCTCTGCTGGCCAGAGTCCAGTAACACAGATGAATGAAGACAAAGCCCATCATTAGTATTCCACCTTGGTCTCCACGCTCAGTGTGAAGAGCTGGATCCAGGCCCACAGGAACAAAAGCTGTCGCAGACTGAGACTTCTGAACATCGCTCTCCCTCGTGCCCTGCTCTGCTGCTGCCTATTCACCAAACTACCCAGCAGCCCTCTGCATTCAGCCCAGTGAAACATGGTCACAAACAGTTACTCGTCAGTGTTTGCACTGAGTGACAATGGGCAGCGAACTACAGCTTCCAATAGGTGTCTGTAGATATGAGTGAAAAAGTTTAGCAAAGGTTTCAAACTTTCAAGTTTTCCACTCAATGCTCGTGGGTCAAGTGTTACCAAGGTTTTCTAAGGTTTGTTATCTTTCTATGACTTTTAAAACATGTCTCATTTCTACAGAAATAAATACAATCCCATTTTTTAAAACGTACGCTATAGAAAGTTACCGAAACAACTAAGAAACATCAACAAAGTTCTGTATTTTCTCAAATAAAGAATAGATTTGTTGGTTTTATTGACCTTCGGTTGAAGAAGCTGCATTAAAACATGAATTCCATTTTATAAGATTGAATTATCTGTTAGAGTATCACTGGCTAAAGATTGTATTTATATGATGAGATAAGATACTCCTTTATTCATCCCACAATGGGAAAATTCAAAGTCACAGCAGCAATGTAAGAAAATGTATTGTGCAGAAATTCAAAGAATATGTAAATATAATAATATAATCAGTGTCAAAAAAAGACCAAGAAAAACAGGGCTACTTCAAGCTGCGACTGAGTGGTGCTTAGATAAGTAGAAGTAGAAATGAATGAATGACTTAGAAAAGTCCATCAGAGAGGACAGCGTGTTCATAATTGCGTTGTAAGTCTCCACCTCCACAGGGTCCAGGACTGTACTGGTCTTCTCCTCCAGTCTGGTTGGTCTCTCTTTCCTGTTTCCTGTCTCACAGCAGGTGAAATCCTTCCGATGTGTCGCTGTGTCCGATGTTAGCTCTGGTAGCCGTGTCTCTGTGATGTCTATGTTTCTGTAAATGTTGCGATGCTCCATCTCTCAACAGTGTTCTTTCACTGCTAATTTTAAGAGCATTGCACAACTTTCTGAACAATACTGTTCAGTCATACTCACCATGAGGGTCTGTTCCCACGGTGTGTTCAGCTCTACTTTGAGGCCTTGTATACACGTAACGAGATATTTTCAGAATGAATTCTACCCCTTATACGTCTTTAAAATGGTTTTGTCCACACATTATCATGTACATTGAAAAAATCATCCACACATAACAATTCACCATAAGTGTGGCTCTGAGCATGCCTAGCCTGTAAGTGGTCATCTTCTTAAGATGAGAACCCGTGCAAAGTAATCAGAATGAATCCCCTTCATTCTGTCTCTTCTGCCAGAGGTTTAAATATGGCACCAGGACCTTTTGTTTGGATTGGATAAGAGGTTTGCTTTTCAACATACATAACAACATGCACTTCAAGAAATAAGCAAGAAAAAAGTGTGTGCAACCATGTTAAGACTAGTATGCAAGCAACTTTAATGCTTGCCATAATGTTGCATATATGTGGCTTCAATGATTTTTTTTTTTTTTTTATGTCGCAAGCTGTGACATTTTTCTTGAGATCCAAAAACTCTGTGTACTGGTGTATACACAAACCCATGAAACCAAGATTTCCCCAAATCTTCACTTTGACCAAAGTTTTCAGAGAGGTTTGTTTTTAGTGACATAAAACTGTGGTTTTGTGTGGATGAAAGGCCTGAACGTATAAAAATATACACAGTCTCACAGATACCTGGCTACATGTGGAAATGACCTCATACACACAGGGGTGGTTGGGAGGAATCAAGATAGGATAAAATTATCTTTATTCATCACATACACAATAATGCACAGAACAATGTGCAGTGAAATGTGTCTTGTACTAGCATCCAATAGAATATTTAAAATAGAATAAATATAATAAAGATCAATGGAAATATATATATATATATATATATATATATATATATATATATATATATATATATAGGAAATATGTATAGCAATACCAAAATGGACAATTTAGGCAAGTGGAACACTGATGAATGATGAAGACATTATGTAGGTGCATATGTAAAAGGTGCCAGTGTGTAGTTCAATGTCCAGATTAGAGCTCAGAATTGAGCAAACTGATGGCCTGGGGGAAAAACCTCTTCCTCATCCTCTGACGGCAGCAGGGAGAAGAGAACATTTCCAGGATGACTACACTGTTTCAGGGTCTTTGCAGCCCTGGACCTGCATCACTTATAATAAATGTCCTGCTTTTAAATGCCCAGAAAACTGGAGACACCTGCAGGAATTGGTAACAACAACCTTCAGGGCCTGATCGTTCACTATCACTGTGGAACAGAAACTTAAAGTTGTTAGAGGGCCTTTTTTTAATCCATATCAAGTTTCATTCAGAAACTGCTGAGCTACACGACTTCTGCTTCCTTCTCCTGGAAATGCACACATGCTCAGCTTGAGATGCCACTCTGCTGTGTCACTGCAGTAAAACTATTGAAGGTGAGTGTGTTAAACTTAACCACCACATTAAAAGCTGCCACCTGGTTTTACCACAGTGACAGTACAGAATGTAGCTTTTCCAGACCAGTAAAGGTCTGTGGGTGGAACATAGGATGCCTTTTCATGTGCAAAAGAGACGGCTTTTACCAAATAGACAAACCTTACAGTATTGCTCGTCTGTGCAACACTGGAAACAGCCATAATTCGGGATTATTGTAAGGCTGCAACATACTTTGACTGTAGTTAGCAAAATAAGAGAAAATGTAGAGGTGAACAATAGAAAGTGACACCATTTGATTGAGGGTAGAGTCAAAGAAGATGGAACATACAGCCTGGAAGCTGTGACACCCAACACATATGAGAGTAATATTTACATTTAATAGTTTACAGTTTAGAGAGCATCTTTACCTTTCTATCATCAAAAAAAGAGATAAAGATTCTTGAGTTATGAAAGACATGCAGGAGTCCAGCACCCTGTCCTCAGGTCGCTTTGATACATATCCTTTTGATTAAAACAGACAACTCAGTGTGGCGTACATTAGGTGAACGGGGATTCTCCTTATTCTCAGGAAGCCTGCAAGTCAGATTTGACTTTTTCACTGGGGTTTACACAGGATCCTGACCAACCCTGTTGTCAAGCCTGGGCCATATTAGTGTATTAATTGATTAATATTAATATTAATCATCCTATTAACAGTGGTAAATAATAATAATACTGAATGTTAGTTTAAAAGCTCAGACCAAAAATCTTTAGAAAAATAAAAATAAAAAAAAAGCTTTTATCAAGTTGAAACTCTTGAATCCAAATGAATTGTTTGACTAATGGGCCTCTAATTTTCAGAATAATAGGTCTTTGGATTGTCTTCTTAAAGTATCTGATTTTCTGACTAACAGGGATTATCTAACTAATAGGTTTTCTGTTTTTTAATTACTCGGTTTTCTGATTGTCTGACTAACAGACTTTTGAATTCATTAACCAAGGGGTCTTCTGGATTTTGGTCTAACAGGTTTGGGTTATCTGACTATTGGATTTCGTTTGGATTGAATGGAGCGCAGTGCTGTTGCTCCATCTTTAGTGAATGCAAGCGCCCTCTCTGACAAGGGGAAACACTTTCTGTATGGAGTAGGTATATTTGCACTACACTGGCTCTCAGTAGCAGATGTTAATGAAATTCACTCAGATGGAAACATGAGCGGTTCACTGCATTAAAACCCAACATCATTATGCAGAGGATCTTACTGCTTGGCCTCAGGAACACTTCAGAAAACCATTGTCAGTTAACAGTACATCTACAAGTGACAGTTTTAACGCTACCATGCAAAGACAAAGCCAGATATCAACAACAGACAGAAACACTGCCACCTTCTTGTACCTGAGCTCATTTAAGATGGACTGAGGCAAAGAGGAAAAGTCTTCTGTGGTCTGACGAGTCCACTTTTCAAACTGTTTTTGGAAATCATGGACGTTGTGTCCTCTGGGGGCAAAAGAGGAAAAGACCATTCAGATTGTCACGAGCGAAAAGTTCAAAAGCCAGTATCTGTGATGGTATGGGGGTGTGTTAGTGCCTGTGGCATGGGCAACTTACACATCTGTGATGGCACCATCAATGCTGAAAGCTACATCCAGGTTTTGGAGCAACACATGCCACCATCCAAGCCATGTCTTTTTTTCTTTTTTTCATGGACGTCCTTGATCATGTCAGCAAGAGAATGCCAAGACACATTCTGTACCTGTTACAGCAGTGTGGCCTCGGAGTAAAAGATTGCAGCTACTAGACTGGCCCGCCTGCAGTCCAGACCTGTTGCCCTGTTGAAAATGTGAAGGCACATTATGAAGAGCAAAATACGACGATGAAGACCCTGGAACTGATGAACAACTGAAATTGTCTATCAACAAGAATGTGAAAGAATTCCAGCTCCTAAGATTCAACAAGTACTTTTCTCAGTTCACAAACGCTCAGTGAGTTTTTTTTAGAAGAAAAGTTGATGTAACACAGTGGGAAACATGAACCTGTACCAGCTTTTGTAAAACCTGTTGCAGGCATCATCTTCAAAAAATGCATATATTTTCACAAATCAATACAGTTTACCAGTTTCAACATTAAATATATTGTCTTTGTGGTGTAATCAATTGGATATTGGTTATAGAGGATTTTCAAATCATTGTATTCTGTTTTTCATTTTTACATTTTACACAACATCCCAACTTTATTGGAATTGGGGTTTTGTGTGTGTGTGTATATATATGGTTATTTTTCTTTGATTTGCCTTACTGATGAATTAAAACTGCACTACAGAACAATGTAAGATTCAAATTGAAACCCAGTTAAGCAGATCTGAGGGGTCTGGTGGTGCTGTAAGGTTTAGTTGTAATGAAGAGGCAAGATTATGGGTGGATTTTTAAACCACCAAAGGAATCTGGAAATGAAGTCTAAATGATCCAATGTAAAGAGGCAAAGGAAGTGAAAGTCTATCATACTGACATTTTGTGTTAATTGGTGGAATAAACCACCTGACAGCTGTTTAAAACAGGGAGGAGCTGTGCTGGCTCCTGAGACAGTGCTGTAAAAACAAGAGCAGTCAACAGAAATGCAGAGTGGGAGATGTAAAGGCATTTCTCTGTGCATCCCTGAGCAACACACACCACGGTGACACGACTTTGACCTACTTTACAACACTCTACGAGGTCTGTGTTGTTAAAATCTGAGAGCATGCGTCTGTCTGTCCACACATTTAGACATTCAGGTTCCCTCTCTTCAACACAGAGGCCGTGTCACAGGAGTCAGTGTGTGTGCAGACTCCTTTTACTGGCTCCAGGTCAACTCTTCACTTTGGCTGAGCAGCAACAGAGTGAGCATCCAGGAGAAGACTTTTCAGGATTATAGGAGACAGTTCAAGACGCTCAGTAAATGTGACACAATTGACCCGAGAGTGAGACCTTAAATCAGAGCTCTCAGTGATAAGAAGTGTTTTAGCTGAAGTCAACAAACTCCTTCAGTGGAGCCGTCTTCATTAACACTCTGAGCCACAGAGAGTGAAACCTCACAAAAGAGGCCAGGCTGAGTGACCTCCTCCTCTTCTGCTTTCTTTTCCCTCCACTGTAACTTTGCTGCCGCTGCCACCCCGAGCATTCCCATGACAACCTGAGGATTGTAAGAGCGGTATGGAAACGTCAAACACTCGGTGGGCTCGCATCGCTGCACACAAAAGGCCGGTGACCTACATGTGGAGGGAGGATGAAGGCTTTTCCCAGAAGCATTGGACAGAAACGAAGGGACAATCCATTCATCTGTTTCCTTTTTTTTGTCTTACTCTGCTGCAAAAGTTGCAAAACAGACCTGAGATGAAATTGACTCCTTTTACATGTCTCTAGGAAAATAAGCAACATCTTATACTCTCATACAGATGCAACGGTTTGAAAATGATGCAGCTGTTGAGAAGTTGTCTGTTTTTTTAATTAAGGTGGCGTAAAAATACCCTTCAAAAACCTAAGCAATCTGATGTGGCTCATAACAAGTGCAAAAAAGACAAGTTTGGCTGGGAATAACTCTTAAAATCTTGCTTGATTTTCACTGTTTGTCATGCATGTGGCACAAATTGTATATTTGTAAATTTGTGCATGTGTGTGGATGCATATGTATGCACATTCATATACATAGAAGTATTTTTGTTGGGTGTTTAAATATTTTTTATAAATGTAAAGATATTGTATTGATTTGGGATATACATTTGATAGCATGTTTAAGTATACAAAAGTGATCTACAATAGTAGTAATAATAATAATAATAATAATAATAATAATAATATAACTTTAATTTATATAGCGCCTTTCAAGGAACCCAAGGTAGCTTTCCAAAGATAGAGGGGACAAACAAACAAAGAACCAACAACAAAACCAAAGCAGAAAACCTAATTTGGACCTGAGTTAAACATTTAATCAGGAAAAGCCAGAGAGAAGAGGTGAGTTTTGAGGAGTGACTTGAAACCGTCTAGAGTGGGAGAGTTACGAATTTCATAAGATCTATAAATAATCTGTAACTTTTGGCTATTTTTATGTGTCATAAAAAGACATAAAAATAGTCATAATTATATATATTGATTATATATATATAACATTACGTGTTATTTTTATTCATATGTATTGAAAATAAGTAAAAATAACTGACAATATGTTATTATGTGTGTGTGTTTGTGTGTGTGTTAGTGTGTGTGTGTTTCGAGACAAGGTTATCTAACTGGATTCTGTTTCACCAATTAAAACTTGGGAAGTGGTGAAAATGAATAAGTTTCACACCTTCCTGCTCCTTTTTGGAAATGTTTTAAAAAGAAGTTCAATTAGTGATTTACCAATTTTTTTTTTTTTTTTTTCTGAAATTCTTGCAAAATTACATTTTTTTTACTCTCTGTTTGCCTGTTGTTTTTCTTTTACATCTTTCAAAACAAACGCTTTCATTCATTTATCTATTCAGTCATTCATAATCATCCAGCTTTTTATCTGAAACTTGGTTGTTTGTGAGTCTGAACGGCAAAAACGCTGGAATGTTCTCCCGTAAACAAACATTCCCGGCTGGTCAGCATTCGGGGGCCATGTTTGTCTGGCCTAATCTGGCTACTGCAGATCGTCTTTATGGTCCCCTGGTCCACCATCAATCAGGCCTGCTACTGAGGACCAGGTCGACAGCAGCAGGGGTCACATCGTCACCAGGGAGACAGTCTTTTAGTGCTGCCATATAAACAATATGGGCTGTTGGGGTGAAACAAAGAGGAGAGAAGGATGGGGAGAGAGGGGATGGGCCTTGTGTCCTCTTTGGATGGAATTGGGCTCCAGATGAGTGAGACAATACAGAGCTGAGTCAGAACAGAGGTCATCTAGTGCAACACAACAGGTTCAGACTGAGACGTGGGTTCGTCAGAGGGAGTGTTGGGAGCAGAGAGTGACCATACCACCTCTTTTCTCCAGACATGTCCTTCTGTTTGGTCACAAAATTGTGTCAGGGGGATTTTATGAAATTCCTAAGATATACAGGATGTTCTATAGACCATGAAGCAGTGCAATGGTCCACAGACATTATTCTGATCTATCTACCTGCCAAGTTGAGTATGAAAACTGCACGCGTCATGATGCAAAAGACCCAGACCGCTCCCTCTCAGATTGAAACAAAAAAAGATGCTCTGGCTGCCTTCACTGCACTGTCAGACAGAAAATGTCAAAGCCTGAGTGCATTTTAACAGACAAACTATAGAAAAAAGTTCTCCTCTTTTTGTCGTGGTTGTGACCGGCGGGAAACTCTGTGTGCTGTCTGCAAAGCTGGCACTTTTGTCAGTGGTAAATAAAAGTTCTGGAGACCTCGAAAACTATTAAAACGAGGGAGACTAAAGGAAAAAAAAAAAAAAATGCAACCTCCAACCCACTTTTTTTCTTTATTTGTAAGCCATTGTTTATAGTTTTAGATTGGTCCAAAATAAAGGAAGAACACCTGACCCCACCTTTTCTTCTGTTTACAAAAGAACACTAATGAATACCCCCATTTTTTATTTATGTTCAACTATAGAATCCAGATATACAGGCCTTTTATGCAAGATAAATATTTTTTTTTCTTTTTAATTATGTTGCGAGGCATGACTAATGTTCATGCTATAGAAAAATATTCACTTAAAATAAATAAATTCATGGTTTGCAATGCTAATTAGCTGTTTTTCAGTATCTCTGGGTATTCCTGTAGCCTTTTCAAGATGCCATGTAGAGTGTCCTCCTTTTGGGTTTTCAAAATATAGTCACCCACACTATGCTGACCAGCAAAGTTCAGCAAGAAGAAGATATATCTGTGATTTTCTCTCACTTCAGTCTGTCAGTTGGTTGTCTAATCTAGCTAAGCTATTGGAAAACTGGCTAGCTAGCCTCTGAAACATGATACAAATTTTGATGAGCATTTATTAGTTTCACTCCAATATGGCCATTATGGGCCTCTGTACTTGTGTGACAGTGTCTGTGTGCCCCCCCCCCCCTTGTAGACCCTTTTGCAACCCAATATTTTAGTAATGGTGGACACTGGAGCTGGACTGGCTGAAGGAAAAGGAAGTCAAAGCAGAAAAAAAGCTAAACAGGAGAGTGATAGAGCACGGGCCGAAACAGGTGTTAAGCTGTTCATCAAAATGTACATTCCTGTCCACATGAAGCAGTTATTCTGCAGTGATCTGTTCAAACCTGAGAGTTTATCAATAAAATGAGGAGCCAGGTTATGTTTGCCCCCAAAATTTGAAGTCCCCAGAGATTAAGGGATCAGATATATTGAAGGTGGGGTCTGCAGGAATTCTCATTACTGCTTTTCCTTATTCCCTTAAAGGCTGATATTTTACTTTTTAGAAAAATCCTGCACATCCTACCTTTAAACAGAAGTACAAGTTGTTCAATCCAATCTGATCCTTAGGCTGCTTCCATTACTTTGGGTGACATGCAGTAAAGAGAAAGCCAAAAAAGCCTCAGAGATACTGTAATTTTTTTCTTGAGGGAAACAGAATTTGTCTTACAGTTTGACTATGATGCTTTTTAGATAGCCATCTTGAGCAAATCCATACAAATTAAACTCTATGAGATTCTGTTTGTTTTTAAGAGTACAAGGGTATTGAGTGATCATGCCAGGGAGTGAACATGCAGGTGTAGCCCTGCTGCCTCCAAGGACCGGATACACACCTAGAGGGCCCCCTGGCATGATCACTCAACACCAAACATAACTCAACTCTTATAATCTGCATTCACACCCATGCAGCTGCTTGTGTAGGTAAGTACATGTGTATACATATGTTCCTGTGCATATAGATTTATAATTGTTATTGCTGTGCTCATTGGTTCTCATGCTCTCTCCAGTTCATCTCTCCACAGGTGCTCCTAGTGATTGTTGTGTCAAAGACCTCGGGATACTGTGTCCTTCTATTCTTTTTTGTCTGCTGTCTCTCTTTCTTTCCCCTTGTTTTTTTTTTTTCTTGCAGGATCAGCTGCTGGTTTTGGATCCCCTGTCTGCGTTCACTCGTCCAGTTGTTGTGGTTGTTCTCTTCTGTTGTTTTATTGTTTATCTCTCCCTCTCTGTCTGCTCTTTCCCTCTGTCACTATCCCTCATCTTTTTTCACCCTAGTCCGTTCAGGCAGTAACCTTTAACCTTGGCACTGTACAGAAAAAATAAATTACAAAACACTAATAAAGATATCATTTAAATCTCAAGGGGAGCGTTTCACACAAACGGCTCCTCTTGGCAAAGTAAAATGTGTTCTGCAAAATACGGCAGCCGGACCACAATTCTGTTGTCGTGATGCTGAACAGGACAAGGTAAAAAAAAAAAAAAAAAAAAAAAAAAAAAAAAAAAAAAAAAAAAAAAAAAAAAAAAAAAAAAAAAAAAAAAAGAGTACAAGGGTATCAGTTTGAGTATCGGTTTCAGTATTGGTATCTGTATCTGTATGGGAAATGAAATAGTGGTATGAATCAAATACCAAATCAAAGCAACATGTCAAGATGTCAAAAATGTTTTAACTGTACATTCATTTGCGCATCTGTGCTGTGATCCTGATCACCTGACCTGACACACCATTTGGACTAAAGTGGGAACTATCAGTCCTTCTAAGTTATAAGTCAAATTACCCTGCTTTAAAGTTTGAAGAATTGAAGTCAACTCAGAGGCACTTCTGTAAATAAAAGGTAAATTGAAAGTAAAAATAACACACACACACACACACACACACACACACACACCTTATCTGTGCCACACAAGGGGCAGATCAGGTGCTTTATTTAGACCTGGGTCTTATGCTCTGAGGCTCCAGCTGGTCTCCTCTTGTCTGTATTGTATCGTATGGTGTTTGTGTATTTCAATATGAACCCTGAAGGAAAAGGACTGTGACAAAAAGAGAAACTTGAAAATGAAAATAAGCAGCCATAAAGGGACCATGAGAGATTGTAAACTACGTCCCTATAGGCCCTCTGAGACTGTGCTGAATTAATGTGAAGGGTTTGAGACCCTGTTTGAAGCGGCAGGCTGGCACATGTTTTCTGATGGGTGATTTCATTTATGTGTGTTTGAAGGTGTCCATAAATTCTCTTTCCCTACAGCTGTGTGGTTTGTTTCACATTTTTACATCTCTGATAATGTCAGCTCATGCTAACTGACCAGTAGAGCAGTTTCCCTCAAGTGTTTATTCTATTTTTGGCTTCTTCAACTGAGCCTGGTTTAACGTCTACTGCCAACCTAAGTATTGTTACTGACCATGTTCATCCCCTTTTGAGTGACTGTGGCTGTTTTCCAAACCGGCTACTTAACTTCTGGTGCCTGCTACTATGGCTGAAATTCAGTATGTAGTCGTCAGTATGTGAAAACTGTGAGATCTGTAGTATACTCCAAGTTCCCGGATGTTTCTGCTGATCTGGGAAAATTTCCCAGTCTGCAACAGACCAGTCTACCTGGCGTACTGTTTCCCACAATGGACAGTGCAAATACTGTTTGTCTATGCAGGAGCACTCAGGTTTATGTGACTAACTGACACCGACTAGAATAAATCAGCACAACTACAACACGACAACAAAAATGTGAAATGGTCTGTGAGATAAAAGTAAAGTGACCCAGAAGAAACATCAGCAAATCTGCTCACTTCATGTTCTAAAAGAGGTGTTTACTTCTACAAAATTCATAAAAGCCAGTAGAAATCACTTAATCACTTTTTTTTTCAACCGACAGCCTATGTTGGTAATGTGGTCACAGTTTTTTCCATCAGTTGTGAAAAAAAAGTCAGTTCGTTCTAGATTTATTGTCAATACACCATAACTTTTGGTGTAAGATTAGAAATTAAATATGCCGATTTTGCTGTAATAAACTTCTGTACCTTTACAAATTTCATTGAACCAGATCCTGAAATCTTTCCCTGATTTTTTTTTTCTAAATAAATTTAAAATGTTCCTTGAACCACTGAAGATTATTAAATGAAATTAAATAAATAAATAAATCATTTACAACTACTATTCCCTTCCCATGCTTAATTTCATTTACACTTTTTTCTATGCATTTTATTAACCTCTAATTTGACTTATCTACTTTTATTGTTCCTGTAACTTCACATCTGATTGATAGAGTGAATCAATGACTGAAATGTCAAATATACCAATAGTTTATTTTCTTTATTTATGATAAAGTTACACATTACAAAAGAATGAATGAGCTCCACTTTCCAAAACAGAAATCCAGAGTAGTACACCACTAAACAGGTCCAAGAAAACAGTCATACTACATACTACATGTCTTAGTATGTAGGACTGCTGGACTGCTGTCTCTCATTTTGAGATTTTGTTTTGTGTTTTAGTTTGTGCATTTTATTCCTGATGGAATTTTTTTTAATAAATCCCTTTTTGTACTGTTTGAGGTGTGTTTTAGTGTTTTTATAGGAATCTTTTATAGATTGTTGTTAGCCCCATGGAGCCACTTTTAGTTGGGGCGTAACAATGATCACAGTGTACCCATCCTCTGATGGAGACTTCCAGCAGGATAACACTTCATGTCAAAAAGCTCAAATCACCTCAATCTCAATCAAATGTATTGCATCACTATACAGCTGTCACTGGCCTGCAATCGAGAAGGAGGTCTGTGTGGATAGAGAGCTGAGGTTGGTCATTGATTAGTCAACAGTGAAAGAAGCAGCTGAAGAGACGTTTCTTGAGAAGAATCAGGAAATTCTTCAGCAGACTGAGTTTCACATTGACCCACCAAGTGCCAAAGTTGCAAAACTGCGACAAGTAACATTTTTGAGTTTAACAAGCCATAGCTGCAAATATGGTGCCTCATGTAGTTAGTACTTTACACCAGGAGATGGCGAACATCTCTAACTTCAAGCTGAGCAATATTTGTGGACAGGTTTCTAGTCAAAGTTCTGAACTTTATAGAGTGTGAGACTGCCCTCCAGTCGAGGAGATTAGGAACATAGAAAGAGGTTTGTTCACCGATGACAAAGTAGCAGCTGACTCAGATTCTGAAGATGAACCTTCACCCTCTGTTAAAGATGTTCAGTCGTCCAGTGAGACAGAAGTGACGCTGCTTCTGTGTGTGGCAGCAGCAAGTCTGTTCGCCATGACAATCCACAAGCAGCACATACTCGAACTCGCTGATACTTTGCTTCTCTGTGTCCGAGGTGGTAGGAGGGGTGGTCAGAACACCGCTAATGGTGAAGGGGGTAGTGGAAATGTAAAAAGCACAGAAATAGAAGCCGTGTCTGTCGCCATAGTTTTACAAATGTTTACAGACGTTCTGTACTTGAGTGTATTCCCGTCACAAACATTGGGTCACACTGATGATTTTTCTCATTCACAGTTCGCCTTCATCTCTAACCATTTTCAAGCTACAACCTTTGAAATAGTGACTTCAAAACTGAAGATTTTATTGAAAAAACTGTGGTGCCTAAAGAGTTAAGAAGACAAAGTACCTCTTCTCTCCCCTTAAAGAAATTTAAAAGACAACTTTTACACACTGTAAAACTTCTCACTGAAAACTTACAGGAATGTTCTGGAGGAAATGATGCCTGTAATTTTACAGTATCCTGACTGTAAAAATATAATAATGTCAGTCATTGTTTATCAATAAACAACAAGAACTCATCATGTGACATCTGATGGCCTTATAAATGAATCAGAGACATGTTTAGAGTTAGAGTTAAGGTGGACTGTGGCATGATAAGGAAATGAAATGTGTGTACGGCTGCTAACAACAAAAACAACAGCCAAAAAAAAAAAAAAGGAGGGATTTTTTTTTAAATAGTGAAAATGTGAGTAACTGAGAAAGAAAGGCTTGAGAAGTTGGATATGTTGTGTTTTTTAAATTCCAGTTCCTACTTCATTACAACCTTTAAAACACAAGTGTTTCTTTTTTAGTTTGTTTTGTTTCACTTTGAATTGTTTTTACTTTCTCTTAACACACTGGAAGGCTTAATATTACCAAATATAAAAAGTTTAGGTTATTCTCGAACTTGGTTAGGTCAGTGTGAACACAAACACTATAGTATTATTTCTGACTCCTTTAAAGTAGGTTAAAAATCAGATTTCTAGCATTAAGACCAGTCAAAGGACATTCATAACCTAGTTTAGACTGTATATTATTACAGATTATTATTTAATTCTATCTATTCATTACAAAGGCTAGTTGATTGTGTTCTTCTTTTATTCTCTTTTTTATTCGTGTATTTGTATATATTTATTTTATTCTCATTTCTACAATTGGGCTTGCTCTGGGACCAGGGTAACCTAATTTCGTTCCATCCATGTTTTACATGTGATGAATGACAATAAAACTCCTTGAATACTTAAATCCTTAAATAAAATAGGTTAAAACCCAGATTTCCAGCATTAAGACCAGTCAAAGTACATTCATAACCTAGTTTGACTCCTTTAAGATTTAAAAAATGTCCAAGTGACCTATGTGATACTTGGGCGATCAGAGTTTTAGGCCCCCCTGTGGTGGTGTGTGTCTGTGTATCTGTGTGTCTGTGTGTAGAGTGTACACAGGCGCTGCACTGTTTTGAGATACTGACACCATGTGGTGCATTGAGAGAAAACCTCACATCTCAACATCAGTAAAACATTTAACAAACTTTGCATTTACCGTGTAATGATTTATTTAATTTCACATTTAGGAAGGTTCTTCCTCCTTTATAAAAATGTTAAAACATTTTTTCTTTTCTTTTTTTGGTTCACTTCTGAAGTCAATGAGGGGTTTTAACTCTGCACGTCAAATGGAATGATATGAGTTTTCTCCATGATACTTTCAAGTGTTACCTTGAGAGCAGATATGATGGTGGACTTAACAGTGGGGGTCCTGACTCCCTGAGATGGTCAGATATTGAAAAATAAAGATCAAAAGTGACTTTTTATTGCAAGCTTTCTGGTTTTTCTCCCCCTGCCCCCTCTTTTTTTTTCAAAATAATAATAATAATACATTTTACATTTGTTATCCATACTTGGTTGATTGGAATATTAAAGCTATGGAAAGGCAGCTGGAATGACTCACCTCTGGTCATAAGGTTTGGGTTCGGATCAATACAAAGAGGTCACTGATATTAGTGGCTTGGACAAGTATCCTACAGAGAGTGTCTGGACTCAGGCTCAGAGTTAAGGTCTGGAGCTTGGAGCAGAGCTTGTGATTTGTAACCAGTATTGGTATTGTAGCCATGAGTGAGTGAGAAAGGGAGGAGGGAACATGATTAATATGAGACCCTGCCGTCCAATGGTAGATTGTGCAAGCAGCCTTTTGTGGTTAAAAAACACTTTATTATAATGGTTTACAAAAATACTGAGCCATAAAGAACTCAGATGGTATCCTGTCCGTGCACACTGGTTTTACATACAGCACTATGTAGTTTATTGTCTGGAAAAATATTAAAATATTATAACTTTTGAGTCTACTGTAAGTAACTGCACATTTAGACAACAGTAAATTCCTCTGTTTCTACAGAGCAAATACTGTAAATACACAGCAGAGTACGGGTGAAACTGCTACCAGTAAAATACTGTATTTATACATTTATGCAGCAATATACTGTTAATTCAATTACATGTATTTGCTGTGTTTATTTTTTACAGGGGGACACTGTAAAATTACTGTCAATTACGGGCAGCAGTTTCACCAGTAACCTACAGTAATTTCACACTAAAACACTTTACAGTGTACTTCTCACACCTCCTGTCGAAGCATGAGGTTTCCTGGTGGTGTTTATCACAGAATGCAACGACAGACTAACTAAAGAAAAGCAAAAACACTCCACCCATGACATTCACAGTGTAGTAAAGGTGTTAGTGTGTTTGAGAAGTAAAGAGGAAATCACAGCATGATTACACAACGTCTTCATTTGATCCTGTTAAAACTTGCTGTTCTCTCCTCAGTCAGTAGATGGTGCTCTGATGTAAGACTTAACATTGTACTCAATATGCATGCATACTTTGTGTGTTTGTGTGTGTATGTGAGTGTGTGTGTGGGTGTGTGTGTGTTTGTGTGTGTGTGCGCGCCCAGGAGAAGCTGTCAAAACATCTGTCCCAGTTGTACCTGCACATCTCTGCTGATCAGAGAGCAGACAGGTTTCCCCCGTCCCGTTTTACCTGCAGTCACCTGCAGCCGGCCTCAGTGGAGATGACTGAGGAGGAAGCAATTATGGGAGCAAGCAACGGGAAACAGATGTGCAATTATGAGAACAGAGGTTTGCACTTAGCCCGCTCATTGCCCCAGCGTCCTCACTGCTATCCACAATGCAGCCCGCCGCCACAGCAGCAGCCAGCTCCACAAACTGCTAATTAAGTTCTCATCACAGCCAGAGAGCTACAACACAAATCATCACCAACACAAGTCAGAGTCAGAGTCAGTGCTCATCACAGTCACTGCATCCGGAATTTTCAGGATCACAGAAAGAGATTTAAAGTTTGCTTTTCAAGACTCATCACATCTTATTCACAATTACTGTGATATCAGTGATGTCGACTGAACTGCTTTACAAGGGAAAACGTAGAAGAAAACAAAAAAACATATCATAATCAAAACAAACAGGAAAATTTTCAGGAGATTAATGCATTAATATCAAAAAAGCAAAAGGGGAGAGATATGCTTTTATCAAGAACATTTTAAAAGTCAGTCAAGAGGTGAGCAGCAGCATTTGGAGTGAGTCTCAGGAGCTGATTGGATAACCAGTGCTGTGGTTTATAAAGCAAACCATCCAACATGTGCCACTCAGTGATGAGTGAGGACTTAAAATGTTACCCATGATGTGACCAATAAAAACACCCCACAGTGCAGTGGGTCATGCAAACAACATCATGCAAACAATATTAGTAAAGTTCCTAAAATACACACACATACACACACACACACACACACACACACGCACACACACACACACACACAAACACACACACACACAGAAATTAAAAAAAAAAGAAAAGGAAAAGAAAACAAGAGGTGAAAAAACATTTTAGTGAACTGAAATTGAGGAAAACAATAACAAATTTATTTAAACTGTACAGTTTACTTAAAATTACCTGAAGTAAATTAAAAATTAAAATCAAAGAGGAAATGTCTCTAATTTTGGACTTTGTCAATCCTTCTCACACTCATTATCAGTATTTCATCTTTTTTCACCAGTGTCAAGACAGAGTAACACTGAGTTACACATTTATTGTTGTTTTTCTGTCCTTTGATTGCATTTTTGAAAATGGTATGATGGTTTGAGTTTTTGTTGCACAATGTGTTTTTTATTTTTTTATTTTGACGTATATGAATCTCTGTCCTGACAACTACATCATATAACAAAAAAGACCAAAACTAATACTGAAACTAATCAAAAGTAAATTAAACTAAGCATTTTCTGGAGCAACACCCATCACAGTTCTGTGCCCCAGACATTCAATTTTTCTTCTCGTCCTTTTTTTAAACATAACATGCTCACATGTGTGTCAGCTGCCGGCATGTGTATTTCCATGAACACCATCCTGTGTGTGACATCATTAATGTTCAACTGAGCATGTGGGTCACTTAAGGAGCACAAACTGTTTACATTGCAGTATACAGACAGTTCACATCTGAAAATGTGATATGAAGAGCCAAACTAAAAGTTAGGATTTGACCAATAAGACTGCAGTGTGTACACAGCCAATGACACCAAGATTCCCTGTTTTTGCTCGTCTGCTCATTCTGTCACAGAAAGTTTGCATTAAAACAACATTTTTAACATGACGTGGAAATGAAAGGTACATATATTCCATCTTATGAATACATAAATGAGGACAAAGTAAAGAACAGAAGATGAAGTGAAGATGTTAACCCTTTGGGCACCACAGTTTACAAAATAATGTTCAGTTTGGAAATCAGTATTTCAGAAGGTTGTAGTTCCAAAATGGTTAGACATAAAGGGATACTGTAAATGAGAAAAATCATCAGTATGACCCAAAGTTTGTATTAGGTGTAAATTCACTTATCTAATTAGCAAATTATGACATCACCGGCAGTCGTATCGAATTACATTACTTTATAGATGCTCTGTAAACATCTGTAAGTTTAGTGGCAGATGCAGCTTCTAACGGGTCTAATGAGAAAAATCATCTGTATGACCCAAAGTCTGAGATATGAGTTAAGTCACTCAAGTACAGAAACATCTGTAAACATCTGTAAAACTATACCGACAGACATAGCTTCTTCCGCAACTGCTGTAGTTTCTGCAGTTTTTCACATTCCTGCTATGCCCCTTACATTGGCAGTGTTTTGACCAGCTCTGCTACACCCTCGGACACTGTGGAGCAAAGCATCGGCTCCAGTATGTTGTCACTGGACGACTGAACATCTTCACCAGAGGGTGAATATACCTCTTCAGAATCTGAGTCAGATATTACTTTACGAAGTACCTCATCAACAGTGAACTGACCTCTCGCTAAATTTCGCTCTCTTGCTCTCTGTTATGCTCCTCAACTCATCGACCGGGGGGCAGTCTCAAGCTCTGTATAGTCCAAAATTTTGAA
Source organism: Thalassoma bifasciatum (assembly GCA_008086565.1). NCBI lineage: Eukaryota > Metazoa > Chordata > Actinopteri > Labriformes > Labridae > Thalassoma > Thalassoma bifasciatum. Next base: position 6,669 of record RPOG01003155.1, on the reverse strand, counting down.
TAAAAACATGCCCACAAATATATATTAGATCTGCCATCTCCTGGTGTAAAGTCCTAACTGCATGAGGCACCATATTTTCAGCTATGGCTGAATTTAACATTCAGCAATGTTGCCTGTCACAATTTTGCAACTTTGGCGCTTAGAGGGTTAAGTAACTGGATGGATTTATATGACTTTATCTCTTCCTCAGGGACACAATTGGAAAGGGGAAAGACAAGAGGGCAATCCAAATATGAAGGAGTGACCACAAAAGAAGACATTGTCAGGTACCAGGGGCTAAAATATACAACTAAAATGGAATGTGAGACACACGGAGACATTAGATACACAGAGACATGTTTAACCCTGTTTCAGCTCCACCAGCCTTCACTACCTTCAGGTTATTGTTGAGTTATATATTATTATTATTATTATTATTATTAATAATTTTTTTTTTCTTTTTTGTGTCTTTATTGGATAGGAGAGAGGACAGTGGATAGAGCAGGAAAGGGGGAGAGAGTGGGGAGTGACATGCGGGAAACAGGCCGCAGGTCGGATTCAAACCCGGGCCACCCGCTCGAGGGCAAACCTCATGGCACGCGACCTAATCCACTCGGCCATCTGCGCCCCTTCTTTTTTGTTAATATTACTGAGCTGTCCACATGGGTTGCTCCAGTCATGTAGTTTTATGCTAGCTTCATCAGACACAGCCCAAATACATCACAGGGACTTGGAGACTGCAGGAGAAAAAGAGTTATTTGAAGCTGAAAAATGAATGAAGAGTTTTGGCTTAGTCAGAGGTGCAACGGGGGGGCTGGTGTGTCCAAGGGGGAGAGAATCCAGGGGGAGTTGGAGGGCAGAGAAACCAGAGAGAGTGTGAATCATGGAGCATGTGAGTCCAACGATGAGCCTGAGAGTATAAGAAGGGAGTATCAAAAGGCCAGATCGGACCACCTCACTTGCAGGAGAGAACAGGTATTGGCAGGTGTTCAATAATATTGAAGATTCTGTAGAAGGATGGTCGGGACTGAACTGACAATGCAGAAGCAGCTATGATCTGGCAGTTTGGTGGAGTAGGAGTTTGCCTTAACACCTGATTCCACTCCTATAAACAAGCACACACATTACACACACACATCACAGAGTCGCCTGTTTACATGCAGGTTATTGAGCATTTGACAGTGGCAATCATCCAGAATTTTAGACCCAACTAATAGCAGGTCTTGGTTGCTATACACAGGTATTTCAGACCCAGATGATAAAAAGAAAGGGTGATGGTAAAATGTGCCTACACATCACAAACAGATTGTAAATGTTTGTAAGGAGCAGTTTTAAAACGTTGTCAAAGTCAAGCAAAGGCAGACAGTTGTGCTCAAAAGTTTACATACCCTGGTAGAATTTATGTTTTTTAGCCATTTTTCAGAGAATATGAACGATAACTCAATTTTTTTTCTTTCACTCGTGGTTAGTGGTTGGGTAAAGCCAATTATTGTCAGACTACTCTGTTTACTCCTTTTTAATTCATAATGACAACATAAACTTGTAAAATCACCCTGATCAAAAGTTTACAGTTATTAATACAATGTATTCCCCCCTTAAACATCAATGACAGCTTGATTTTTTTTTGTGCAAAGCTGCCTATCCTTATTGGCAAAAGCCTCCAGTTCCTATAAATTATTGGGCTGTCTTGCATGAACTGCACGTTTAAGGTCTTGCCCCAGTGGCTCAATGACATTGAGGTCATGAGACTGAGATGGCCACTCCAGAGCCTTCACTTGATTCTTCTGTAGTCGGTGGCAGGTGGACTTGGCCTTGTGTTTTGGATTATTGACATGTTGGAACATCCAAGTACATCCAATACAATGCTTCTGAGCTGATTAGTGCAAATTTTCCTCCAGTATTTTCTGATAACATGCTGCATTTATTTCGCCATCAGTTTTGACCAAGTTTCCTGAGACTGTCGCTCACACATTCTCAAAACATCAGTGATTCACCTCAGTGTTTTTAAATTTGAACGGTGGACCTTTCATCATATGCCTTGTTGAGTCCTCTCCAAGTGTAACGTTAACGGTTGTGCCCAAAAAGTTCTGACTTTGTTGCAGAAGTTCTGAGGCTGTCTGTACTGTTTGGTGTATTGTAAGTGGGATACTTTGTTGTATTTCTGAAGAAATGGCTTTCTTCTGGTGACTTGACCATGTAGCCCATTTGTCTTCAAGTACATCCTTATTGTGAATCTTCAAACAGCCAAGCAAATTTTTTTCAATTTCCCTGGCAGTTGTGACTGAAATTTTTGTTGATCTACCTGATTGTGATTTAGTTTCAATAGAATCCTTCATTTTCCACTTCTTAATTAGAGTTTGAACACAGGTTACTGGCATCTTCGATTCCTTATAAATCTTTTTATATCCCCTCCCTGTTTTACACAATTGGATTACCTTTTCCTGCAGATCCCCTGGCAGCTCTTTTGCTTTCCCCATGACTCAGAATCCAGAAACATCAGTGCAGTACTGGATGAAAGATGCAATAATCTGTCAGAAGCTCAAAAACTCACTGAGCTTTTATACGCACACACTGATTACACGCAAATAGATCACGGGTGAGGATGGTTACCTTTAGTAGACATTTAAACCCATTTTTGTCAACTTGTGTTCATATAATCGGGCCAAAACCACCAGAGTGTGTAAACTTTTGATCAGGGTCATATTGGAAGTGTCTGATGTCATTACATTTTAAAAAGAGTAATCAATAAATGACTTCACCCAACCACTAACCATGAGTGAAAGAAAAGTCTTTGTGTTATCATTCATATTCTCTGAAAAATGGACAAGAAGCACAACTGTGGCAAAGTTTGTATCTTCACATTTCCCTTTTAAATGTTTCTGTTATAAGTGCCTTCTCATGTAGTACAGATTTGAACTAGCATCACTCAGCTTTAGCATGTACATACCTGATCTGTTCCTATCAAACACATCTAAAAAGTCCTTCTGTTAAAAGAATAAGTATAATATGCCAAACCCAGCGCATTAGTATCATCTCCCACAGCCATCTGTACCCCCTGTTTTATGGAATAAAAGGTCAAAAAAGTGTCTGACCTTTTCAAACACAGTGTTTTTGATTAGTTAATCCCTGGGCATAACAGTAGTATAATATAAAACTGAGGACTCCAACCTGTATATAGCACATATATAGTTATTATAGACACCGAGAATAGGGTCAGCTTGGAGAACCTGTTAACCTTTGGATTTCCTACGTCTGACTCTCACTGGCCAGATCAGTGGTTAGTTTGCAGGCTGTTCTAACGGCGTACCAGTTTGTAATTATTTTAAAACACAGGCTTCAGAGTGATCAGATTTAAAGATTCTATGAGGGGATTTTTAACTGATTATGAAACAGCTGACCTAAAAGCAAAGCAGACCATATATAAGCAGGAAGTTTCCATGTTAGTATCAGACATGACACTGTATGGTCACAAGAGCTCAACAGAAACCTCTCCTCTGTGTGTTCCACTTTATTTTTAAGTATCCTACTAGGGCTAAAAATGTATCATTTTTCAGGTTCCATGCTGGGTGCTGTTTCATTCAGCTTGAGCTGGCCGTCTATATGGTAACACAGACTCTGAGTTTCAGAAACAACATCATTTCAGACAAAAATGCTCAGCTGTACTCACATCTGCGACTGATTCAGGCTGTAACTAAACCTCCAAACTCTTCTGAACAGCGCAGCGTTTTAAGACTTCACAACATCGGTGTGACCGCCGGTCGTGCCAGCTCTTTATACGCTGACACACCTGCACTCTCTCCTCTCCTCTTGACTTATGCATGCCCCTGCTGATGGATAAAAAACATGGAGGCCATGTGGAATGAGGTGTGTCTCTGCTGATGAGGGAGAGATTGAAGGACCCACATGCGTTTCCTGTGTCTCTGAGGGCTTCTGAGGAGATCTGCTGCTTACTCAGGAGTGAAAGCCTCAAATTAAAGTGTTTGTGCTGACAAAGGACAAATGGGATTTTTCCTTCGCGCAAACGGTGCAGGATTGTGTTGGCTTGCTCAAAGTGTCAGGGAAAAATGTCTTCTGGTCGACACCTCTAATGAAACATGCGCATGAAATTAAGGTCTGCGTGTTTCCGTCGATGTTTAGGATGTATGCGAGTAAAGAGGAAAGCGGAGGAAGAGGAGGAGGGAGAGGAGAGAAGAAAGAGCAAACAGAGAGAGGGATGCCGCTCCGCTCTCCTGTGTATAGATATGTCTTTGGTACCCTTGAAGTAGGAGTAAATTGAATATTCATGAGTGAGCGTGAATAAGTGCTCTGTCAGCCTGTAGTGTCACTGATAGATGAGGGGTGGACCTGCATGGAGCTCGTATGGCCAGTCACGGTCCTCCATGGAGAGAGTCGTGTAGGCGGGGGTGGGGGCCACTTGGAGCAGGGAAGGCTTGCCCTGAAAGTGCACAGGATGGAGGGTTAAGTTCAATCCATGCATATATTGAACTCTCCCACCAGGAGGCCAGGTCACAGAGAGCTGAGGCCGATGTTGACGAGGCAGTTTCCAGACTGCTTACAGTCAGACTGACTGAGTGATCCAAGAAAAAGACAAGCTGATTGAGGGGGAACATTACTTTACTCTAAGACTCAAATCAAAACCTTGTTGAATTGTGACAGAAACACCCCTTTTAAGTGGAAGTCTGTGCAGGAAAAAAAAAAAAAAAACACAATATTTTTTTATTTATTTGAGCCTTCATTGAAACATCATTAAATCTGCTGATTCCAGAAATGTGAACAGGTACATTCGAAGTGTGCAAGCAGCTGAAGTCCTGTTAGGTAATCCAAGTTATAGCCACTGGACTTTATTGGCCCACTTTTATATATTTGCCTGTTTACGATCCAGAGTTTGAAATGTGGTAATCAGCACCAGAATTGGTTGTCTCTAAATGTTATTTCTTTGTATCTGTGGCCAGGTCCAATTTTCCCAAGAGAGCATGAATTTATGGCAAATAGACGAAACTCATTTTGATGACACTATGCCTACGTCTGTTCAAACCTGAGAGTCTATTAATAAAACGAAGAGCCAGGTTGTGTTTTTCTGCTCGGTGAGATTGATAGATGGTTGGTTGGTAGATGAGCACTGGTAGGACATAACCAGGATTCACTGACATAACAGTGCACTCAGAGGACCCTGCTGTGTTAATCTGCTCATCTTTTTGGCACTAAACAAACGGAGTGTACAAAGTTTGATAGCTGTCACCTTTCAAACAATAACTCTACATTACTACAAATAAAACATTACTTCATTGCTTTACATCCTCGAGAAAATTGTCTTGAACAAAGAAGGGTAGAGTTAAAAAGGCGATCTGCCCTCCAAAACAAATGCACTCCTTGGCAAGAGTATGTTTTCATGAGCACCCATGAGCACCATCACCTACTGATGGTGCTCATGGGAAACTATGTTTTGATCCTGGCAAGAGGCGTCACTGTAATCAACAGCAATTTTATAGTGGCTAAAATCACCAGGGTATGTAAACTTTTGATTAGGGTTGTTTTGGAAGTTTCTGTCGTCACTATGATTTAAAAAGAGTAAACATTGTCGTTTGTTGATATAAGGCAGGTCTCTTTAAATCTTTGTAAAAGTAGACTGATGGTGTTGAAGAATGACACATCAGATTGTTAATGCTGTGATGGCTGATTTGTCGGATGTTACACTGGAATATGGTCATTTGCATTTGTCATTGTTTTGTCTATAATTGTGTTCTGTGACATGCTGCTATCTATGCAAGGACACTCGTGTAAACAGATTTTTTTTGTCACAATGAGGCTTTCCAGCTTAAATAATGGTAAACACATAAATTGATAAAATGCTGAGGCTTCGGGTCGTCTCCTAATATCATATTTTAATAGGTGCCAATGCTGCCTGCAGATGCTGTTGCTTTGCACTTCCTCAATAAATCTTGGTTGTTAATGACTTTCAAACTTAAAGATTCACTGTTAAAACTTGAGGACATTTCTGGAAAGATTCACAGCTCATAGGATACAGAAAATGGATTCCCAGACACATGTCTTGCGTGCACAGTTGTCACTTACAGTTATATTAATATGGACGTCTCACTCTGTGCTTCAGGTGGTAATTAGTATGTCTATTAGTGATTAATTAGCTAACTCAATTAACACTTCATGCTCATTCTGCTGAAAAATAACGTCTTATTTTTCCTTCATTTGCTGTTAAATACTTTTTTGCACTGCAGAGAGTACTGTTTCAAAGAAAGAAATGTTCATTTCTGAAACTTAAATTGAAAATAAAACTAACTTTTTATCGAAGTTCATGGTGTAAACAGCCTAACTAAGGTCTGAGAGCCTAATTTCTTGTTTCTATTTCCCAGCCAGAGTCCATGGTCCAGGAAACTCCTCTAATATCTTCTGACAAGTTCTCACAGTTGCCTCTCAATTCCCTGCTCCTCCTCCAGTCCCCTCCTTACATGAGAAGCAGGCTCATACACACACACGCACGCGCAGGAAGGGATAATTTCACCGCTGATATTTTGAAATGATAATTTTATTCATGATGCCACTCCTCGGCCGCTGTGCAGCTCGTCTGTACAAGTGTAAATGAGGAGTGTTCCAAATGTAAAATGTTCTGCTGAGGGGGATCAGCGAGGCTCTGTGGCCAAAACAAGGCAATATACAAAATGAGTTGTGTTCCAG